>JASPKZ010010637.1:0-63754 GCA_030220185.1 Diploptera punctata | reverse complement strand
GGCAGTCTTACACTGCAAATCATTATAGCATTTCCATCTATGTTTTTTGCAGCTTTACGAGGGAATGATAGGTGTTGGTAGCTTCCCACAAAGCCGGGATGGATGATGATAATTAACATTTTCGGGGACCGTTGGGCCCTAAGTTTCGGACAATTGTCTTATGATGAGGAAAAAAACCAAAAAAGAAAACTCTCAGGAGCATGTCCCGACCAGGAATCAACCCGGGCCCTCCGCGTGACAAGGGTAGCCGCTACTCGAGACCACAGCTAATAATGCGTGCCTTGAGATGCTAAATAAATTAAAGTGTTTTTATTTTAGTTGATCAGTGAAAGAAAAATAATTTATAAATTTTATTATAATTATTTTTAGATCTCCTGGTGATACACGGCTTTGCCCGGGTATCTACTTATCCCAATCTACTTAGCATAAAGTGATCTGATAGACAAAAATGGTATTATGAATATCCGTAAAAATGACATTGCTGTCACAGGACTGGTTTCTAGATGTTTGAGATATTTAATTCTGTGTACTCTAATTTGGGTATATGTTTTTGTTTAGTAGTGTAACCATTTAAGCGTCCAAAAATTTCCAAAAAACAACTTTTTTTCTACAAAGGGTGATTTTTAAGGGTGAAGGGATTGAGTATTACAACTCTCTCTATATGCCTAAAACCTTCCCGGGAAACTCCTGAAACATTTTGCATTAAAAGCCCCATCACAATCGGATGAATGGTATGGCAGCGCATAAAAAGACAAACAGACAGGCGTAATACATAATATGTGTGTGTGTGTGTGTGGTTATTCGTTTGGCTACTGATGGGTTTTTTCTTTATTATTTCGTCAATTTTTGGTTTAAGAGTTTTTTTTGAGAAAATTTTAGATGACAGGAATTTCCATTTATAATAGCAGTGCACTTACGGTAGGCTATCCCCCAAACCAAATACGCCAGGTTGCCACTCTACTTTCCTCCATCTGTGCCAGGCTAGGAACAGGATACTCGTAACAATCAATCTGGAAAGAGAACAAAAGGAGAACAGCGACAAAACAAGCAGAAATACGACTCTACAGGAGCTCATCTGTTTGCTCTGAAACTCTACTTGGACCTAAGTGACATTCCAAAACATATAAACAGAGGGTAACAAAAACACACTTACCCAACATTAAATGTTAACACGTGCACTCATGATTATAGAAAAAATTCTGGACGTAAATATCCAATACTAACAGCGGGGAATGTTATCAGTCAAACTCCAGCTGGCAACTATTGAAAATGACAAACTGCGACAAATTCCTTAGCTTCGATATGAATGTTTAAAGTCAGAACACTATGCTGCACGGAGGCCGTAAATGCAAGGATCCCGGGCAAACTTAACAGTGCAAAATCTATTCTCTTGCCAGTTTGAAATTAAATCGAAGGGCAAGACAATAATCTGAACGGGCAAATCAGGGACCACGTAAAAATATTGGTCCCAAGAAAATCTACCAATCTTCAAGTGCAATTTTAACTATCTTGTTCAGAAGAAAATATTGATTTGTAACAGAGTTACATCTAACATGAAATCTGCTTTTGGAATTTAAACTTGAAATCATTGAAACAAAATCTTAACGGACTAGAGAAATATACGCTCCAGAATCTAACAATGCGTCGACATTCTTATGAAAAATCTGATCGGTTAAATGAGGCAGGCTAGCAGAATAAGAAACGGGTCTATTGTAGGAAGAAGGAAAATCCATCTTCTTACTACTACCCTGAAAAATCTCTGTTTCTATTCCGCGAGAAGAAGAAACTACTAGAAGTTCGCATGATGATTACACGACATCGCCTGGAGACATACCCGAAGCGATGACAATTCACAACATTGTATAGTCTTTCTAGGCTGTTGACGATCATTTAGGAGAGAAACATTTAGAAAAACTGGCGGACCGTGGTCTAAGTCCGGACCACGGAAGATCAAGAAACTGGTCGCCAAAAATCACCTCAATACTCACTCACAACAAATATATAAAATGAATGAACTAAAACATAAAAATAAAATTTCAGATTAGGTTAATACAAACAAATTTACATTTCAAAACATATACTCATTATAGTTTCTAAGTAGGCTGTGCAGCGCAGGATAGTGCGCTGGAGAGCGGGGCGGAAGGGAGAAACTAACCGGCCGGTACAGCATATTATAAGAGCTCTGTACACACCCCCCCTCAATGTAACACAAGAATTTTAATTAATGAAATAAGAAATTTGATAAATTGCTCTCTGACTTTGACAACATCTGAAGCCTCTTTTAATCGGAGCAACCATATTCATTTAAACGTAACTCAAATGAAAGCTCAGTGCCACTTTCTGAAACTTATCTTTCAGGCGGGTGTACTCGGCGCCGGCGCGGCGACCTCAGCATGTGGAAGCTTCTCCTTTGCGGTACAATTTCTTTGGCGGTGTGCCAACATATACTTTGATACTTAAGCGGGTTCCTTTGCGGTGCGTCCCTGAAGGTGTAACGGCCTCCCGCCTCGAAGACACTCTTCGCATAAACTACTCCCCGTGTGAAACCTAATTTAAAAAACTGGCTCAAGACTGCAAATGTAATTTCTCCCAATGATTTGTAATACAAATATGCCTATATATTGTACTTCATATAATTTTCTGAGTGAAAATGAAAATAAAAAATTCGGACCTCTACAATTTTTTTCGAACGCATCCGGACCCCTGGTTTTGAAGATCTAGAATCTTCCAAATCCTTTTCCCATATGTCCCAAATGAGAATTCCATTGCTCCTCAGCAATCGCTGAATTCGCTACCTGTTTTGCAAGGAGATACAAAACTCCGCTACAGTCGACGGTTTTTGTGGCGAACACTAAGTGAACCAGGAGACATATTCTCAAGAACCAAATCAGTCGGATTACTTTCAGAAAACTCGAGCTCCAACATAAGGTAAGCAACTATGAATTTCAGATAAGAATTCGTATAAAGAATTCTCCTCGCTTCTGAAATCGACTTTATCCAATAATCTTCCAATAAGCGAATCGGTAATATAAATAAGACTTTATATTTTTTCTACCGCTAATGACCAACTCATGCGCGATTTCATAACATCGCTCCAAATATTAAACAAAGTTCCCTCAGTACATGTCAAAACTGAGTTAACAAAATAACTATCTTCCATCAAATTTAACTGATAAATAGAATAATGTTTTAACTAAGAAATTAAATAATTGCTTGGAATCGTTGCCATTATAAGAATTTATTCTCAGAAGTAATTCTATGAAGATCCTTTTATTATGTCTTCTCCATATGAACAGAACGATTCGAGTTTAATATTCATAATGGCGTTATCTACAGAAAAACTCACAAGTTGTTATTCTCTTGGCTAGACATGTGGCCTAAGTTAACTTGGATATCAGGGTTATCTCGAATATAACGTTAATTGTTTAACAACAGGAAGACTATTTAAAATAAGTTCTAATTCTCTGACGGATGGACGTCACTTGAATATCAAGATTTACTTTACGTAACTCAGATATTAAACTTTATTTCGAGATAATAACTACTCAACTAGGCATATCGAAAGCTATGAAAACTGTAAACACTAGAGATATAACACAGAAAAGGAAACAGATTAAATAAACTTTCTTCGCAAATCAGCTGCAAAAGATAAACAATTATCAAAACTAGTGGTGCCGAGTAACTACACTATACGCAGTACTAAACCGACGCTATTCTTATTGTATCTCGCTTTATGATTTCCCGGTTATTTCATCATCATCATCATCGAACATTCACGAATTTAGGCCATTTGTTGACCTGTTTTGGCCTCAAGAGAAACACCATCCAAAAGTCTTTTGAGTGGACGTCCTGGTCTTCTTCTTCCTGCAGGTTGATATCTTAACATTTGTTTGGGTATTCTGTGATCTTCCATTCGATGAACATGTTGCATCCATCTTGACTTATAATCAAAAATTTTGTTTTCTAAAGGTTCCATGTGTAATTCTTCTAAGATGTCTTCATTTTTTTTGTGATCTAGTAGTCTGTATTGCCTGCGCAGTCCTCCGAAGGTATCTCATTTCAGCAGATCTAAGTCTCTGTATATCCTTCTGTTTCAACGTCCATACTTCGCTACCATACAAAGGAGTTGGAAGAGCCAGTGTTTTATACACTTTTAATCTTGAATGCTTTTGGACTAACTGTGGCTTGAAGATAGAATTTATTAACCCTAAAATTCTTAAAAATTTAGATATTTTTGCATTTACATCCTTTTCTTCTTCATATGAGATATTGCATCCTAGATATGTAAAATTATTCACCTGCTCCAAAATTTTATTGTCCAGTACAATTTTACTTCTGACAGGGTCTACACCTTGAAATGCCATAATTTTTGTTTTTTCTGTAGATATCTTCAAACCATATTCTTCTGTAATTTTTTAAGTTCATACAGACCTTTCTGTAGATTATCTTCTGAATTTGCTATTATTATCCCGTATATTTCCCGGTTATTTTCAAATTCCCGACTTATTCTCGATTTTCAAGATTTTCCTGACTGCTGGACACCCTGTCATTATGATGATAATAATAATAATAATAATAATAATAATAATAATAATTGTAAATGCTTTTAAAATAACTGCAACAAAATCAGTTCAGAAACAAACTGGTACAGTGAAACAACATGGAACTTGATCTGACTTATAAAAACGAGTGGACTTTCTAACTAACTGACTAAATCACTGTAACTATCGAACCCATAATTTCATGGTCGCGCGCGGACATCCCTATCCTGAGATCATGTTTTTGAACCATTCTTTGCATATTTATTCTACTTCCCTCAAACCATGGTTAATGTTATTCACCAACTTCATTCGTGGCCTAACAACTGGGCGCTTTCCCTCTGGTATTTCTACATCATGTCACATGTCCTGCCCATGAGGCTTGACTTGCTTTCCTTTTAAAGATCATGTAGCTCACTGTTAAGTGTCTTACCATCTCTCTTGTTTCTAAGAAATTTATTTATTCACAAATCTCCTCTCCTCCCTTAAAGTAAGATAAGTTGACTAGATGAACCATCACACCACCGTTTGTCCGTTTATTATTTATTTTTTTTATTTCAGTAATCAAAACAAAACTTTGAAGTTCTATAATTCAAAACATAGTTTCTGTTTATGTTCCCCTTCTCCAGCCACTGCCTCAATTGCTAAAATTATAGTTCTAATTTAACACGGATTCAATTGAAAACTGGCGACAGGTTAATTGCCACTTTTACTAGATCTCTTCCAGTTTGTAACGTAAACAAACCAGATCTAAGCGTGTAAAAAATGTAGTTCGCTCGTTATAGAGAAAAAAAATCTTCATCTCACTTAATTAGTTTTCAGTTCGCAATACCCATCTAACATAATTCAAAATGACATCATTATATCAATTTCCTTGAAGGAATAAAATAAAACACACACACCTCCCCGGTTGTTTGGCGGTGACATGGCACCGTCCGGGCTCTGCATACTGATACACAATGGTGCATCTTGGCAGTTAATTCCTTTGTGGCTATCGTTATAGGATTGTAGTTCATTTAATCCTAGCCAATCATATAAGATGGTTTCGTTTTGATCTGTGTTACTGGATGATAGATTGTGTGATATGTCCACATAATATATTGATGTCAAGCCGCACTTTCAGTACAACTCTCTATCACATTTTATGCAAGCAACTCGCACAATCTACTTGATGGTTCTCTTTAGCTTTAACCTATAGGTTAAAGATCCTGTGCAAGAAGAGGAATCTCTCCATAGGAGAGGGTAATTCAGCCAATAATGGCCGAAGACCCTGGAGGTATTCATCCACTTGCTGCCCTAGTTGTAGTGTAGGCAATTGCTGGCCCTGGCCTTGAACATTGCTGTTCTCCGTTTGATTTTGGAAAGAGATGTCTTTCTTTAAGGATTCAGAGAAGGTTACATTGGGATGGGCTTTCACCGAAGTGAATCCAAGTCCACAGCAATGTTAATATCAAAAGAAAAAGGACCTCCATTAATAAAAATATCAGTGTATACGTCAACCATGAACGCATCAAGCAAGTTCAAGAAATGAAATATTTAGGAATCCACCTCAATTGCAAACTAAGCTTTGATAAACACATTGAGATAACAACGAACAAGGCTATGAGCCTAATGAACATGTTAAGAAGGGCAGCTAGAATGCAGTGGGGACTGGGACATAAAGCGTTATAGACTATATACAATGGAGCAATCTTGCCTATGTTGACATATGGGGCCACAATATGGGAGGAAGAATTAAGAAAACAAAAAAAATTTAAAAAAGTTGAAGAGGGTTCAAAGAATTATAAATGTCACCATAGCCAAGCCTATAAAACATTACCATATGAAGTATCTTGTATCATAGCTGGAATTAAACCCATAATTATCAGTATACAAGAAACAGCCCAGTTATATAGAGCCATACACGATGACCACACAAACATTGACGTACCACTCAAAAAGGAGGAGTGGCCACATCCGGCAGAAAGAATTAATGTGGACGACGTTGAAGAATCGAGCAACTACAAAATAAAAATATACACTGATGGCAGTAAATTCCAAGGAATGGTAGGGGCTGCTGCAGTTATCTTGATAAACGGAAAAATTAGAGCATACAATAAAAGCCAAACTGTCCAATCGTTGCTCAAATAATCAAGCTGAACAGATAGGAATTCTTAAAGCTCTAGAAGCAATACCATCAATTGACCAAAACAGCTCTGAAAAAAGTCTTGTTGCAGTTTATACAGATAGTCAAGTTACTCTCGACCTAATTAAAAACAACTTCAAACAGGGATACATCATATCAAAAATAAGACAAACAATAGCAAAACTCAGGGAACAAAATTGGATAGTACATTTCGGCTGGATAAAAGCACATGTTGGAATTTATGGGAATGAAATGGCAGATCAATTGGCAAAACAAGCTGCAACAGAAACCAGCGTAACCGTAGAATATACAAAAATACCTAAATCATCAATAGTTGCCCAAATAAAAGAAGAAGGAACCATTAACCCCTCAGCGTGGTTTGACGTATTTAAACGTGACCTGTTTCTTCCCTTCTGTGCGGTCATTTTAAAGTCCATGCAGTCCCCATGTGCGTTAGTATTTTTAAATTCTACTCACCCAGTAACTTATTTTAGATAACTAACTAACTCACTTGCACTATCGAACCCGTAGTTCATGACCACACAGACATAAGCTCTCCATGCATCCCTATCCTGAGTCAATGTTTTCCAATCATCCCCTGTATAATCTACTTCCCTCAAATCATAGTTAATGTTAGTCTCCTACCTCATTCTTGGTCTACCAATTGGGCGTTTTCCCTCTGGTTTTCCTACAAGAAGCTTTCATTCTTCATTTGTGCCACATGTCCTGCCCATCACAGTCTACGAGACTCAATTGTTCTCATTATATCTGGCTTCCTATAAAGACCATGTAGTTCAGTGTTATGTAGAGCTTATTTTAGATATATATTAAATTACGAATAAATTATATTTAGTTACATTATATTTCTAGTCTTACCTTGGTTATAAATATCCTTTGTTCACGGAAAGTCTCATATCGTCCTAGAAATCCAGACGTGTGTGGTACGTCTTGAAACAGCCATCCAGCCTCACATTCACTGCACCAATATATCGATTCTTTTCTTTTACCATTTTTGGCACAAACAACACACCGTCTCTGTGGTCTTGCCTTCTTTCCCGTTGCAGGAATCCTCTCGGGAAAATGACGCCCTATCAGTCTTTTGGGGGATGGCTGTGTTGACAGGTTGTGGGATAGCGGGTCCACAAGTCCTTGAATAAGCAGCAGTCTAAATTTAAGGGAGTCCAATTTCATATTTTCTTTTTTTGATTTATAGATGATAAATGCATTGTGAATCGCTACATTTAAAAGTCTTTTGAAAAATTTTACGTACCATTTTGTACCTCTCTTTCGTTCTAATAAGTACGGTTGAAGCATTTGATCCTTGAGGTCAACCCCACCCATATTTATATTATAATCACACACTACAGCTGGCTTCATTTCCACGGATTTCTTCTTATTTGTTGTCTGACGCATTTCTTGGCTGTGGTATGTTGATATCATTGTCACCCGTTTCTTATCTTTCCACGCCAATACGGTAACGTCACCGGAATGGGCAAAATGTTCTCCCTTTTTTAATTTTTTCCCCCCTTACTAATGTAGGGACGAATTTTCTGTTGTCTCTGAGAGTGCCGACACAGTCAGTGTTTTTTGATTTTAGAAATCTGGCGAGTTCAGGGGAATTATAAAAAATTGTCCATCCAAATAGTGTGTCCACGGCCCAGAAGGTTCTCCGCCAATTTTATTACTATTGCAGCTGTTTTGTTTGTATTTTTATTCACATACAAAGTGTCAAGTTCCATTCCCCGGCCAGTGTAAAATGAATGACATACATATCCAGTTCTAGACTCACACAACTCATATGTTTTAATACCAAATTTGGCAGATTTAAGTGGAAGGAATTGTTTGAAAGATAAATGCCCCTTCCATAAACATAGTGATTCATCAATTACAATATCTTGATTTGGAAGGTAGAGAGATTGGAATTTATTATTTAAATATTCAATGATAGGAAAAATTTTGAATAGTTTTGAAGGGCCTTGCAAAATCCCCTTGTTTTGTGTTATCATTGAAATGAATAAATTTAATTATCAATTCAAGCCTTTCCAAAGGAATTGTCTCACTAAAAAATGGTGTAAAAATCAATCGATTTTTAGAATAGTAAGATCTTATTGTGGGTTTCTGTACAATTCCCATTAGCATGAAAATAGCCAGAACAACATACATTTCACTTATTGTTGTGTCCTTCCATTGTCTGAGTCTAGAATGGAAAGTGAACGGTCCCATCGATTTTGATATTGATTGTTGAGCGTATTTATTTGTTTCTTCAACAATCATATTCAACAACGTGTGGTCGAATATTTCTTCGAATGTAGAAACAATGTCCCCAGAAACATCGAACTGTGGACCACTGATGTCACAGAAAGTCCCTCGTTTTGAATTAAACGTGTCCACATTTTGCCATGTAAAATCTGTGGATACTCCCCCTAGCCCTGTAGCAATCAAAACACGTGTCAGTGTCTGAATATCTCCCTCGTCAACACAGCTGATATCACTATCACTTATATCGTGAGGAGATTGTGTGTAATCAGTTGCAAAGAAACTATCCTCACTATCTGATATAGATGCTAAATCACTATGTTTATCAATTTCATCTAAAATTTTATTGACAAACTTAAAATTTTCCTCTTCTGACAACACTTGGTTTCCTGCACATGCACGAGCCATGGTTACACAAAGACTGCGATAATTGTTTCAAAAGACAAGTTTGAGACCACACAATGAGACACTTTACAGATATTTATTCTTTTTCGGCAAAAATAAGGCAAAGGATATGTTCAGAAGAGGGCCTGGCTGAAAAAAAAAAAAGTATTTCCTTTCACTAACAAGTAGCCACCTCACTCCGCTTGCCCTGTCATAAATTATGTCGTAACATGAAGGGGAATCTTTCCTTAACACGGTGACGAAAAATTAGTTCTCCAACACGTAAAACAACCTAGTTATAGGCTTTGGAAATCATAGATGTACCATGCGTGTTCACATGGCAATCTGCATTTGGATATTTAAAGGTCCTGACGTTTTAACACGTCCTTCTGCATCTGGGAAGGGAACGCCATGTTTAAATATCCACGCTGATGGATTAAATGGCAGAAAGAATGGGACAATGCAGATAAAGGAGCCACATGTAAGAAGTTTTTCCCATCAGTCAGAGACAGATTAAAACTTAAATGTGAAATAACTCCAGAATTTCCTGAAATGGTAACTGGTCATGGAAAAAATAAATCACATCTTAATCGTATTGGAATATTAAACAACGCAACCTGTCCATGTAGAAAAGCAATTCAAAATGTAGAACATCTCCTTTATAATTGTGAATTGCAGCAGCATTCTAGAAATAAGTTGAAAGAAGAAATCAGCAAAGAAGGAGGAACATGGCCTGTGACGGAGAAAGACCTAATACACAAATATTTAAGACATTTCAAAAAATATATAAAAACAATAATGTACGAAAATGAGTGATTAACAAGTGACGAAGATAAAAAAAAAACATGTAAACAAAAACCAAATATTTGATGTTATGTAATGTTATGTTATCTGATTTTATGTTTGTTATGTTATGCATGTAATATTACTACGGTAATGGGGCATGCTGAAAAAAATAATAAATGAAAAATAATAATAACAATAATAACAACAACAAAAACAACAACAATAATAATAATAATAATAATAGGAAGAAGATAATAATAATAATAATAATAATTTTAATCCACAACAGCTGTAATTGGGCTTATGGCCCATGCCACCTTGATGTATCTTCCATTTGACGTGCGATGCAAATAAGTTGATGGCAGCTCTGACCTAGAAGAACTCGAATACCAAAATTAACTCCATAGTCGGGAGAAACATCAGTTATGGACTATTGCCCTATAGCTCGGAACCTTTTAATACAATGACTTTCAGCTATGAAAGTCTAAACTCAACAAGTATCCAAATTTCTACATATATATATATTTTTTTTTTAAATAATGCTTTGTAATTTCATAAATTAAACAGAACAAATAATTATCACATGCTATAATACATGGATATTATATTTAACTATATATGAGTGTGTTAGTGTGTATGTGCCAACATAATCTCAAATTATATTTGAAGAGAAAAATTATATGCTCAGACTGGGGTTTGAACCTAGGACCTTTCGCACTCTAAGCAAATTCTGTAAAGTGAGCTATCTGAAAAACTCCATTCTAAACGCAATTTTTTCTCTTATATACGCTGTTAAATGGAATGGAAGAGAAAAATTTGCATTTAGATTGGAGTTTCACAGATAGCTCATTTGGAACAGCATTCGCCTAGAGTGCAAAAGGTCCTGGATTCAAACCCCAGTATGAGCATATAATTTTTCTCTTCAAATATAATTTATCCATTATAATATGGCTTTATAATATAATGTAAAATTCCCAATTAAAGGTCTTCTTAATAAAGAAGCCATAATCTACAAGATGCTTCATAATATTTGGAATGTGTTGGAATTAACAGCACATACACTGCTCAAAACAATTAGAGGAACACTTGTAATAAATTGAATAAGTAATTATTTTTTAAAGCTGTGATGCTGAAAGTTGGACAATATGTAAATTGAATTATTAATTGTATCATTGGATACAAATTTTAAAGATCCATGGCCTAAATACAGAGAAATTACCTCAAATAACAAATATAGAGAGATTTTTTATTTTGGAAGGCACTGGCCACTTCTAATTGGTAAGCTTCCTGATGTTGTTATAGTGACGAATGTTGATTATTGCCTTGTTTATTGAAGCCTCTGACAAAATGAGGCATTTAAATGAGTTTGAAGTGTATCATGCTCTACATCTTTTACGACAAGGTCAATCTCTGCGACAAGTGGATAGAGAGCTTGGGGTTTCTCCTTCCGTGGTGTCCAGGTTACGCAACAGGCACAGAGAGACAGGTCAGTATTGTAGAAGACGTGGCCAGGGCCGTAAATTTAAAACAAGCCCCCAGGATGATAGATACGTTTTTCTTTCTGCTCTTTGACAGCGTACAAAAACTGCAAAAGACCTGCAAAATGACCTTCATATGGCTTCCGGAATCTGGGTTTCAGACCAAACCATAAGGAACAGATTAAGGAAAGAGAATATTCGTCCAAAAAGGCCCGTTGAAAAACCACACTTAACAAATGGGCATAAGGCAGCAAGACGTACGTATGCTGAAAACCATGGTGATTGGAACCTGAACCAGTGGGAGTCTGTGCTCTTCTCGGACGAATCCAGGTATCGTCTTACACGTTGCGATGGTCGATTGAGGGTGTGAGGACGGCCAGGAGAAAGATTTTCTGCAGAGGCTGTACAGGAAATTGATAGATTCGGAGGAGGTTCCATAATGGTGTGGGCCGGAGTTATGTACAACAATCGTACGGACCTTGTACTTGTTCCCCAGCGACTGAATGCTGTCCGGTATATCGAGCACGTTCTGGAAGAGCATGTAGTATCTGCTGCCATTGGAGTAGGCCCTGGATTTCTGTTTATGCAGGATAATGCCAGGGCACATTCTGCGGCTGTCACCAGGGATTTGCTGGGGAGGAATGAAATTGAGGTAATGGAGTGGCCAGCGATCAGCCCATACCTCAACCCTATTGAACACTTGTGGGATCTTCTAGACAGGAAGGTGAGGAACCGACATCAAGCTCCACAAACTCTGCAGCAACTTGGAGATGCTCTGAAGGAGGAATGGGAGAATATCCCGCAAGAGGAAATCCAGAATCTTATTGGGAGCTTGCCACGAAGGTGCCAAAGTGTCATCGAATGTCGTGGAGGCCGTACACAATACTAACTCTATATAACGAGTGTTTAACTTTGAAAAATAAGCACAAGATTCAATTGCTTACATAGCGGAATTATTTGAAAAGTTAATTGTCAGCGTTATTCATTTGTTTTTACTGACATGAGCAATAAATAAATAAATAAATAACCACAAATAATGTACTTTATTAATTTCATGTTTGTACCTTTATCCTATGAAAAAATATTTGCATGTTTCATAGTGTTCCTCTAATTGTTTTGAGCAGTGTATAAGAGAAAAAACAGTGTACATAAGAGAAAAATTTGCATTTAGATTGGAGTTTCACAGATATCTTACTTGGTAGAGCTTTTGCGTATAAGAGAAAAATTTGCATTTAGATTGGAGTTTCTCAGATATCTCACTTGGTAGAGCATTTTCCTAGAGGCGAAAGGTCCTGGGTTCAAACCCCAGTCTGAGCATATAATTTTTCTCTTCAAATATAATTTATCATATAATTGAGATGTATGAAATGAATAATAAAAACATAATCTTGAATTTAACTTTTATAAGAATTAATCACTATGATTAATCACTAGAGGGAAGAAGAAGAGTTTCTTCCAATCGACATAACATCAGTCGCCAAAAAAGTACTGAAGATGAGACCGTTATGCTCTCGAAATCGTGATCTACTTAAAAGATTTATATGAGAAGAGGTAAGAAACATTTAATTTCACCACAATCTTGAATGCCTGCAGCATTATCTACCAAACATGGTACACACAAAAATTACAATCCTGAAAAGTGATTATAAGGGATAAAAAGCCCTAGCACCGCCAAGGGGAAAGAAGGGGTTTGAAATAGAAAAATTATCAACAATGACCAATATATGTTCCAGTGTTACTCTAGAACACCTTGAATAATTATAACCAAACTCAGTACAGAGGTAAATTTGGAAAAGGTTCTGTGGGCATTAGAGACCCCAGCACTCCTACGAGATGGTGAGAGGCAGCAACATCTAAAAATAATTGTAAACAACCAACATTAGTGTCAAATTCATAATTTTCAGGACTGTTAAGCCCATTGGGGGTAGCCTCAGTGACATTTAAAACACCCATAAGAGGGGGGAGAAAAATAAAATTATAAAGTGTACAAGATTCAAGTTGAATCTATAGTTTCTAAATCACTAAGCTGATTCGTGTCAACTGCTGTGGTCTCAAAGTAGCATGCTGCCTTGTCACGCAGTGTGCCCAGGTTCGATTCCCAGTCAGGACAGGTTCCTGGGTGAGATTTTTTCGGGGTATTTCCTTACCTGTAAGATAAATGTCAGGAAGCTTAGGGACCAATGGTCCCCGAAAATCATCATCCATATCATTATCATCATCATCCTCCACCGGTGTGGAAAGGCAACGGGAAACTACACACCTATAATTCCCTAGTAACGCTGCAAAGTTAGCATGAAAAATGCTATGATTGCAGTGAAAGACCTGCCCTCAGGCAGAATTACTATGGATGGAAGCTAATTGGTGATAATCGAGGCAGTACTTAACTCCAAGTTTAATTATTTCCACCACTAAGAGAGGGATGGAAACTAAATGATAATAGTGACTGAGATTAGTATCAAGTTATGAAACCATCCCTTGTACAAAAAACACCACATTACGTTTATATAACACTTTGGCTAGACCAGTGTTGACCTATGGTAATGAAGCATGGACACTAAAAAGACAACATGAAAGCAGAATAATGGCTTGTGAAATGAGATTCATGCACAGAACAGCAGGTTACACCAGATGGGATTGGAAAAGGAACACTGATATCTTAAAAGAATTGAAGACTACGCCAATTTTGGAATATATTAAACAGTAAGAATTAAATACTTCATAGAAGTATGAGGTAAGGAGATACCACAATTTATTTAATTCTTATGAATTGAACCTCACAATGTTAAAAATTCCCAAATTTAATATATAAATATTAAACAGTACCAACTAATAGTGAGTGGAGAACTTATTTTTAACGACTCACCTCATATAATTTCGAATTTCAGTGGAAGCCATGACTGAAGCGGGACAAGATATTGTCTGAAACCGCCGGTATCAAAGAAATTTGAAATTATATGAGGTGAGTCATTAAAAATAAGTTCTCCACTCACTATTAATGATATAACCTCATAATGTTTTACTTCCCAATATTAATTTAAATATAATACCAACTAAATTGGAAACACCATCTAGAAAGAATGAGATTCAAATTGGATCCCCAAAGCTGTTTATAATTATATACCAAGAGGACGAAGATCACTGGGCCGTCCTATGAAACGCTGGAGGGAAAATTTTTCTATAGGATCGTAACAGGCCTTGGCCTAATACTTGGAAGGAAGAAGAAGAAGATTAGTATCAAATCCACAGTTTCATACTTTTCAGGATTGCTGAGCTGATTGGTGACGATCCTGATGTAATTTAATCCCAAGTTTGACTCTCATACCCCTAAGGGTGTTTAAAGGGGGAAAACATAAATGGACAAAATGACCAAGATCAGTGTTCAAAAAATGGTTTTGGGATAGTTTATCTGATTGGTTTATCTATAACATTTAAGCTCACCTAAAGGGAAGTAGTGAGAAGGCGTGAAAAATAAAATGCCAAATTAGAGTCAATTCATATTTTTCAAGGTTGCTCTGTTGATTGGTCATGAGTCCCGAAAACATTTAAGGCCTAAGTTTGATCTCTAGCTCCTCTAAGATAAATGAGAAAGGTAAAAATAAAATTGTTACAGTGATCGAGATTAGTGTCAAATCCATAGTTTTCAAGTTGCTAAGTTGATAGGTGACAGTACTGATGCCATTTAAACATATGTTTGACCCTAGCACCTCTAAGGAAGTGAGATGTGTGAAAAATAAAATGACCAAATGTTATAATCATGATTTTTGGTTTGTTTATCTGAATGGTGACACTCTCAATGACATTTAAGTTCAAGTTTGACTCTCAGTACCTCGAAAAAAGGACGTGTGAGAAGGGGTGAAAAAAACATATTTCAAAAAGTGGCAAATATTAGTGTCGACTCTACAGTTTTCAGGGTCACTATACTGACTGGTCAATGTTCTATGATGTTTAAATTCAAGTCTGATTCAAAGCATCCCTAAGGGTGGTGAGAAGTGGGGAACAGTGACCAACATTAGTATCAATCCACTGTTTTTGTGGGCACTAAGCTGAGGGTGACAGAGGCAAAATCAGCTAAGCCAAAGATTGACACTTAGCACCCCTAAGGGGTAAAAAGAGATGAAAAATAAAATGTCCAAAATGACTGTTTTCAGGTCTCTAAGCACATTGGAGATAGTGCAAAAATCATATAACCCAGGCATCCCTAAGGGGTGAAAAAGTCTAAAATTACTGTGAATTATTGTCTAATCAACAGTTTTTAGGGTCATTAAACTCATTAATCATAGTCCTGATAACATTTAAATCCAATTTTCATCCCTAAAGGCGTGAGAGGAGGTGACATGAAGAAATAATCATAAAGAACCAATATTTGAGCGGAAATTATAGTTTTCAGAGTCCCTGAGAAGAATGGTATCATTCTCGATGCCATTTAATACCGAAGTTCAGCCTGGATCAGCAGAGGGGTGAAAAATCATCATCATCATCATGAACAAATTCGTTTTAGGCTATGTGGCCTGTACGGTAAACCTAGCGAAGATGGTCTTGATCTTTCCACCGATGTTTTGGTCTTCCTTGGTCCCTATGTCCAGTTGGGGTATATTGGAATGCCAATTTTGGAAGTCTATTTCTTGCCATTCTCCTCAGATGATTTTTCCATTCTTGTTGGTATCTTTGTATATCTTCATTTAAACTTGTTACTCCAAGTTTTCCTTCCAGTCTTTGCTCAAGTTTCTTCGAGTAATAGGAAGTTCCCTGGGTTGGTTACCAGCCATCCACAGAGCAAGACTAGTGGTAGGGCTGCTACCTTATAGCCTCTAGTCAGGCGTTCAAAATATGGAATTTCCTCCATAGGGGTGAAAAATAAATGCCAAAATTGACCAAAAATAGTATCAAAAGAATACTTTTCAGGTTTACTAAGCTGATTGGTGTAAAGCTGATTGGTGTAAATAAATACCAAGTAACATCAGACAACCAGCTAGTGTAAAACAATTTACAAAAAATGGTCATTTTGTTATGGGGCAATTTTATTCCAGCGGTCTTTCCCACACATAGGGAATATTCAGTTTTTGCTAGTGTTAATTCAATGCAGTTTGTTAAAATTATTTGAATGTGTTTCATTTCTATAGTTAATCCGATTGAGGGTCTTTCCACTTTTCAGCGGTTGCCCTTTTACCAGCCGGCTGCTGGCCCTTCACATCCACATGTGTCAATCACAGAGGTAGATGATCAACAGCCAGTGTAGGGGTGATATGTGGTTAGCATGTCGAGTCCCCCAGCCGTTATAGCTGGTTCCTCAACCTGGAGCCGCTACTTATTGTAGCTACCCAATTGCCTCATGATGCTGGGTGGGCACCGGTCCCATACTGGCCGAAACACCATGAGAAAATTTCTTCCCCCATGGAGACTCGAACCAGCGCAAGTAACGTAGCTTTGCACCAAGGCTTCCTACCTTAACCGCTCGGCTACGGCGCAGGACTTCTATAGTTAATAAGTATGAAAATATAAGAGAAAAGATGAAAGGACAATAAAAAATATTCTTATGAAAGTTATGTGACATCTTACAACTGCCAAATTTAGTCATGTCAGACAGAAGTTGCTACTCCCATTACCACATAGCTATTATTAGACTTAGGATTATTAGGTGAATTTTAGTCCTTTTTGCTACTTTGTATCCATGATCCTCTTCCCCATCCTTTTCCAATCTTTTTATATTACTTAACTAGTGGACCCGGCAGACGTTGTCTTGCCCAAACGTTCAATGTCATGGCCTGACGATAAAAATATAAGTTACTTTTTTATAATAAAATTCACACATTAATAAGCTTGCAAGAACTGCCAACTGTGGTCCATCAAGAATCGTCACATTGCTGTCGCAGAGAATATGTCAGTAATGCAGATGACTACACATCTCACCTACCAGGTCCAATTGTGAATCTAAACCATCCAGGGACCCATTCAAACACATACACAAAATTTCATCAAAATTGATCCAGTCGTTTAGGCAGTTTTTAATTTCAGATTTCAAGTAAACTTCCACTTCTAATTGCCTTGATTTCGCTTATTTTTGTATAATATCTACCTCTGTGAACACGATATCTTAAAATAATTGAAGACTACACCAATTTTGGAATATATTAAACAGTACCAACTAAATTGAAAACACCATCTTGAAAGAATGAGTTCAAATCGGATCCCCAAAGCTGTTTATAATTATATACCAAGAGGACGAAGATCACTGGGCCATCCTATGAAACGCTGGAGGGAAAATTTTCTATAGGATCGTAACGGGCCTTGACCTAATACTTGGAAGGAAGAAGAAGAAGATCTACCTCGGTTTATTTTAATATCATATACTGAGTTTCGTTGTGAAACATTGAAAATTGTGACTGCTAGAGCAACTTTTAAATTTTCTCTTCAGGTGACATCCTACACCTAATGGTTCAAGAGGGTCCAATTGTGAATCTAAAGCATCCAGGAGGCCCCCACAAACACACACACAAAATTTGATGTTATGTTTTAAATTAACACGTTCCAGAATTGGAACACAAAAATTTTCAATAAAATCGGTCCAGTCGTATAGGCATTTTTAAATTTTGGATTTCAAGTAAACTCCCACTACTAACAGTCAGATATTGCTGATTTTTGGATAATACATACCTTGGTTTATTTTAATACAATATTCTGAATTGTGTTGTGAAACATCAAAAGTTGTGATCGCTAGAGCAATATTTAAATTTTTGTTCCAGGTGAACTGACTTATACACCTCACTGATAGTATTATTTTAGCAATATTAATATATTTAATTATTTATGTAAATAATATTAAAAATAACAAATATTTTTATTTGTTTTGTTTTAAATATTGTATAATCGTAAAATTAGTTTTCTATATCTCATTATTTTCCTGTTTTTTATATACACTAGACAGGGACAATTTAATATGTCTTGCTTGTATACATTTTATTATTAGTTTTAGTCTTAATTTTAACTAATATTAACTGGTTGTACTATAGATCGTAATATGTATATTAGATATTATCTTTTGATCAAATTTTTACTTAGTGTTTAATATTAGAGTTAATTAAGATTGTTATATTCTTATGTAATATATGTTTGTCCTGGTGAGTGGAAGAGAAGGCCACATGGCCTTAACTCCACCAGGCTAAATAAATCTTAAAATCTTAAAATCTTAAAACTCCTACACCTAATGATTTTAGAATATAATAGATAACGGCTAAACACGTGCCGCATCTGAAGCCCTGCATATACAAATTTTCACAAAGATTGGTTAAACGTTTAGAAGTCTATAAAGGACAGACACATACATCCGTTTATATATATCATCATCATCATCATGAACAAATTCGTTTTAGGCCATGTGGCCTGTACGGTAAACCTAGCGAAGATGGTCTTGATCTTTCCACCGATGTTTTGGTCTTCCTTGGTCCCTATGTCCAGTTGGGGTATATTGGAATGCCAATTTTGGAAGTCTATTTCTTGCCATATATATATATATATATATAGATTAATATTTTCATATAGTGAATTTTATGTCATTTAATTTACTTCACAATGCCCACATTGTCAATTATCAATATTAAATTAACATCAAGTCAGCTAGCCATGGATATGGGAGTAGTGAACCTGTCTGCTTTTAGTCAATAGAGGACTAAACAAAATTGAAAAATAACATCCCTGTAATGAAATTTCTTTTTACTCTTTTTTTATTTTATTCGAATCAGTGGCTGTGAATTTACACATTCAACTTGTTGACAAGGCTGCACTAAATTTTATTAGATGTGAAACTTAAATACAAGGGATATTTTTTTTGTCAATTCGCTTCCGAATCTAAATTGCTAGCTGCATAACAAACTTTAATGTTCACGATGCCAAAGATAACTCTGTCTCATAAGTTCAAGCAGGATTGCATCGAATGGATGAAACTATTATACAGGTTGGTCCAAAAGTCTCGATACATTTCCATTGAATTGACATTTTCTTCGATATTTATCAGGTTCATCACGAAGTATGCTCACCATTCAAGAAAGAATAACAGTGGTTTCCGTGTGATTGGTAAGCTATGAACAAGTGCGTCAGGAATTTGAACAAAAGTTTCATAAACTAGCACCTACTAGGCAGACCACAGACCTCTGCAAATGATGTTGAACGTATTCAGCATGCTATTGAACGCAGTCCAGGCACGTCGACTCGCAGGCTCAGTAATGAACTGGACATTCCCAGGACAACAGTTTGGAGGGTTTTGAGGTTTAAACTCAACAAACGTGCATGCCATCTGCAAGTGCTATATCACTTGGAACAGGAAGATTACGCTGCCCGTCAGGCTATGTGCCATGATTTGCTTCAGGCTGTTGCTAATGAAAATCTAATGAACAATATCCTTTTCAGTGACGAGGCTACATTCCACATTTGTGGTCGTGTAAATAGGCATAATTGTCGAATATGGGCTGACGAGCAACCTAATGCTACATATGAATGGCAACGAGATACACCAGAAATTAATGTATGGCTAGGTGTAACAGCAACAAAACTGTAAAGTCCATTCATGTTTCAAGAACCCACAGTCACTGGAGTCACCTACTTAGACATGCTTGAACAATTCCTAGAACCACAGCTTACGCAGGATGGTGTTTTACACTCTGTCTTTCAGCAAGATGGAGCTCCACTGCACTTTGCTCTGTGTGTGCATGCCTATCTCAATGCAACATTTCCGGGTTGCTGGATCGGCCGAACTGCGCCAAGAACGTGGGCACCACGCTCACCAGACTTAACACCACTTGATTTTTTTGCATGGGGTTTTATCAAGTCCCATGTGTACAAGACTAAGGTTCGTGATCTTCCTCATTTACCGGAATGCATTTACGAGGCAGTAGCAGATATTACACTACGTCATCTGCTTAATGTGTTTAGAGCAACAGTGCAACGCTGGGAGCAATGCCTCGAAATGCAAGGGGGACAGATTGAACTGTACTTAAGATTGTTCACAGACATCTGACAAATAACATATTATGTAACAGTCATGAACGTTGGTCAATGCTTTCAAAGAAATGAATTGAGACTTTTGGACCACCCTGTATTATGTTCTGTTTGTGATTCAGGAATTATACTGGATGATAAATAAAAGAGAAACCTATCCTACAACACATTTCTACTTTGAAGAATCAATATGTAAATATGTATACTTCTTTTGGCTTAGTTTAACTTCTCCCATCGTAAGTACTTTTACATGCTGCAATGCCACCTGGCCTTACAGGAACATGACCTGTCATGAGAGAATTTTGAACTCTTGATCAGATACATACTATTATTTTTGACAACACAAGAACATCTAGCCTCCGTGGATGAGAGATCAGTTAAGTAACAGGACAATCTCTGAACATTTAAGGCATGACATGCCATTTACTCATGCATTCACATTAAATAAGGTGAATATGATAGGATGATTTTGATGCCAGATGGTGTTCAGGGACAATTAGGCTTTGAAGTTTACTGACATGAGTTGGTTATTTTGACTACCTCATATTTCCTGACCTTTGTCTTACAAGTGAGGAAAAGCTCTTAAATAACCTCACCCAGTAAACTTGTTCTACCGCAGATCATACCTAGGCTTCCTGCATCTGAGGTAATGATTTTACAGCTATACCACAGCTGTACTTACTTACTTACTTACTCACTGGCACTATCGAACCCATAGGTTCATGGCCGCGCGGACATACGCTCTCCATACATCCCTATCCTGAGCTAATGCTTTCCAGTAATTCCCTGTATAATCTACTTCCCTCAAATCATAGTTAATGTTATTCTCCCACCTCATTCTTGGTCTACCAACTGGGCGTTTTCCCTCTGGCTTTCCTACAAGAAGCTTACATGCAAGTCTTTCATTCCCCAACATGTCCTGCCCATCGCAGTCTACGAGACTTAACTGTTCTCATTATATCTGGCTTCCTATAAAGACCATGTAGTTCATTGTTATGTAGTCTTCTCCATTCACCTGTCTGTTCATCTCTCTTTGGTCCAAAAATTTTTTCTAAGTACTTTATTCTCAAATACTTGTAATCTCCTTTCCTCCCTTAAAGTAAGAGTCCATGTTTCGCACCCATATAATATAACTGGTAGAAAAAATAGATTTATATATTTTCAGTTTAACGTTTTTTGTACACTAAAAAAATTCTTTTGGTTCACAAGGACCAGCATTTTTCGTACACTTTCATTTTTTAAATAAATAGAACAAAGAACAACCTTTAGCACCATTTTCTCTTCTTTTTTAACACATAAATTGTACCTTAAAATCCTGGCTTAACTATTATTATTGTTTTAATCTTACTTCTAACCACTGGAGTGAAAGAGAAAATAATGCTAACTGCTCGATTTAGATACTACCTACTCCATTTCATTAAGATATTTAAAAAAACAAAATGCACTGCCTGTAATTCTGGTTTACAAAATGTTATATATCTATCCATAGTAATTCTGCCCAAGGGCAGGTCTTTCACTGCAATCATAGCATTTTCATACTATGCTTGCAGCTTTACTAGGGAATTGTAGGTGTGGTAGCTTCCCGTTGCTTTCCACACCGGTGAAGTATGGTGATGATGATGATGATGGCCATATGATTTGGGCCTTAAAGTTTTCCTGACATTTGTCTTACAGGTGAGGAAAAACGCCGATAAAAACCTCACCCAGAAAAACTGTCCCGACCGGGATTGAACCCGGACCTTCTGCATGACCACAGCGCGGTGGATATGTTAAATATAGTAAAAAGAATTAGGCTGTAGCTAAGCTGAGGATGTTACTGTATCAAAGCAGCAAATAATAATTATACTTACTATGGAAGTAAAGTGATCACACTACAGGCCTCAGGAGGCCCTTGGTGTAGTAGGAGGTTAAGGTTCACACTTTTTTAGACAATCAGCATGATATGTCTTTTGATTGTTAGTCCTATGTGTACCCCCAGAAGAAATATCTGGTACTCATTTCTGTTAGAGGGTGGTTCAACCCCAGGGCCACAATACCAGCAGAAACTTTAGGTCAGTTTAAAAATCCTGACCCCACCGGACTCAGACACACAACCTTCTGGCTTTGTAGCAAATTACCTTAACCACCTATGCTGTGATGTGCCCCCACTTACTTCAGAAGTATCAAAGAAAAAAGAAGTAAAAACGAAATAAAGTGGTCCAGCTACAGGCCTAGAGGGGGGGCACTTAGAGAATAGAATAATTATGTATGGCTCTCACCTTTCTACATAAAGTGAAGGAAATATCAATCCTGAGTGACAGCAATCTTTTCTCCCAGAACTTAGTATGAGACTCAAATTATGTTTGAGGCTGAGTTGATCCCAGGGTCATGATTATGTCAGAAGATTTAGGACAGTTTAAAAAACCTGACTCCTTTGCAACTTGAACTTTTAATCATCTGGCTCCTACCAACTAATGCATCATTTCCCTAACAATCCTCAGAGATCCTAAATCCTTTAATGTTTACACCCACCTCACAAATTGTAGCAACAGTTTTCAAGACATTTTCCATTAAGGAAAATGACTTTATTGTTAAATCCTGAGTATTAAATAAATACTTTCAAGACAACATTCTAGCATGCTGCGAGAACGACACACAAGAATTTTTGTTTTAGAATCTCTGATTTTGTGCTGTTAAGATCAAAGTACAATGGAACAGGTTGTTTCCATTTTTGTCACATATCACGAAAATCGAGGCTTTATTTCCACCTGAATTAGTCTTATCACAATTTCCAAAGTCCTCAAAACCTTCAATACAGTCTAATTGCTATTGAAGGTCATGTTTTCACTGAGTGACATGAGACAGCAAAACCTGTCTTCAACATTCAAATCCTAAACAAAGTTTTAAAGGAAACTATACCGAAGAAAAACAATGCAAAGAAATGTAAGGAGTTCAGGACTATCATCTTGATATCACACTCTGCAAAGATTCTCCTGCGAACACTAAATCGACGTTTACGTTCTACGATGTAAAGCGAATTGGAAGAAGAACAGTTTGGCTTCAGGAAGGGAAAGGGTACAAGAGATGCAATTGGATTGATACGAACAATAGAGGAAGATATCGTGGCTTAAGAAACAATACCGCGTAACTAACAAAATGAACATTTTACACGAGAAACAAAAAACTGTTTACTTTTCCCTTAGTACCTATGCATTGAAACCATTGTATCTATAAGTTTAGCAAGGTCATGGTACAAAATTGTATCCCAATCTATGTTAGAACTGAGCGCACTTCTTCCGTGATGCTAACAGTATAAAAATGTCAATTTCACCAAAAGTGTCAGTTACGCGGTATTGTTTCTTAAGCGACGATATATAGTAAGAAGATAAAGTCGTTTATGCAGTATTTGTTGACCTGGAAAAGGCCTTTGACAGAGTAAAGTGGAATAAACTCCTGAAGATCTTGAAGAAAATTGGCGTGAACTGGAAGGAGAGGAGGCTCATAAGTAGTATTTATATGAAACAGCGAATAAAAGTGAAGATAGGAGAAGAAATGTCAGAGGGAAAGGAAATTGGAAGAGGGGTGAGGCAAAGAATGTCCTCTATCACCTACCTTTTTCAACATCTACCTGGAAGACCGAATGAAGAACTGCTTCAGTAATACGGAAGGCGTAAAATGGGAGGAAGAAGAATAAAGTGCATAAGATTTGCTGATGATATGGCTTTGCTAGCAGAAGATGCAATGACATTGAGGAACATGCTGATGGAGCTGAATGATAAGTGTGAGGATTATGGGATGAAGAAAAATATAAATAAGACGAAGGCCATGATTATAGGAAAGAAACCAAGGAAGATAAACATGAAGATTAAAGATGAGGCCACTGAGCAAGTGGAGAGCTTCAAATACTTGGGTTGTACTATCAGTAGTAACATGATTAAGTTATGTAGATAGGAAATAACACTATGAGGTTTTTTTAATATTGTTTTTTTATTATTTCACTCACCTCATACTTCATAACTCCTCGCAAACCAGGGTTTCGTCACATCATTTTTGACATTCTCAATGCTTGTGTCACGTTCACAACTGACGTTCAACGGCCTTCTATCCTGCAGACTGACCTCCGCGCCATTTGATGGCTGACCGAACGGAATTTTCCAAATCAGTCCTCTCTCCTTATAACCGGGTATTTCAAAATTCATAGTTGTATTTTCATTCTTGCATATGTAAATTTTTCCCAAATTGTGGAGTTCCTTCGGTTTTTCCAATTGTTTAAGTAATTTTGTTTTGGTTTCTATTCTATGTTTTTCTGACCAGGCATGTGCAGCTATTGCAGATTTTTCGGTTTCTCCATTTTTAACATTTCTGAGGTTTTCTTTTAATCTTGTATTTAGATTCCTTTTTGTTTTTCCTATGTATATCTTTTCACAATCTTTACAATTAATTTGATAAATTCCCAAAATTCGTCGGTCAGCCATCAGATGGCGCGGAGGTCAGTCTGCAGGATAGAAGGCCGTTGGACATCAGTTGTGAACGTGACACAGCATTGAGAATGTCACAAATGATGTGACGAAACCCTGGGTTTGCGAGGAGTTATGAAGTATGAGGTGAGTGAAATAATAAAAAAATAAACAATAGGAGTAACATGAACTGCGGCCAAGAAGTAAAGCAAAGGATAGCAATGGCAATAGATGCTTTCAACAAGAAGAGAAGCATTTTCTGCGGACCTATGGCAAGAGAATTAAGAAAGAGGCTAGTGAAGTGCTTTGTGTGGAGTGTAGTATTATATGGTGCAGAGACGTGGACATTACGACAGAATAAGGAAAAGCGACTGGAAGCTTTTGAGATGTGGATATGGAGAAGAATGGAACATATAAAATGGACAGACAAAGTAAGAAATGAAGATGTGCTAGACAGAGTGGGTGAAAGAAGAACAATGCTGGAACTCATAAAGAAGAGGAAAAGAAATTGGATTGGCCACTGGCTAAGAAGAAACTGCCTGCTGAAGGATGCTCTAGAAGGAATGGTCAACGGAAACAAAGTTAGAGGCAGAAAAAGACATCAGATGATAGACAATATTAAAATAAATGGTTTGTATGCAGATACAAATAGGTAAGCTGAGTCAAGGAAAGAGTGGAGAATGCTGAGTTTGCAGTGAAACACCTGCTCTTGAGCAGAACACTATGAATGAATGAAAGGAACTAAACACTTGATCATTGATTTCAGGTCTTAATGTAAATTTATTTATGTTATATAGAGTTATTGTCTAAAAAATAGCAAATAGCACACTGAGAAGTCAGTAAAGCTTTAGATAATGAAAAGTGACATTTTTATTTATGATAACTTTTAGATTACTTGTAAAATCACATTTGCACTCATTGGTCTTAAATTTAAAATGCCAATAAAAATAATACATCATTAGTTAAGTTAAATTTTGTCCAGTCAGATTTTAAGATTTCTTGGCCTTGAAAAATTAAGATTTTTAAATTTGTTAGATTTCTAGAAACAATAACTGATGTCATGATATTAGGGTGATTAATTTTCACATTGTAATTAATCATTTTTGCATAATATTGGGTTTATAAACATATTAATTCATCCTTTCCAACAAGTGGATCATTTAAGGTAGAATAATAAGTCATAAAATATTCCTGAAAAACAGTTTGTTTACTCAACTTTTATAAGATTCATGATGTGTTCCGTTGAGGTATTATTCAAAATTAATATAAAAATTATGGAATTATTCACCTGAAAGGTCCGTCTCCTCCAACTTAATTAATTATTTAACTGTAGCGCTATTGGGACTTGTCCCATCATTGGCAGGATAGGATTCAAAACTGTATTCAGTTTTGAATCCTGCCGATGAGGGGACAAGTCCCGAAAGGCGCTACAGTTAAATAATTAATTAAGTTGAGGGAGACAGACCTTTCAGGTGAATATTCCATAATTTTGTATTAAGTTTGTTTACTACATATATTTTTAATTACCCACTTTTCAACTGGCTCAGAGGCCGGGCAGTCGAAGGCATTATGTTACGGACTGGAAGGTTCATAAATCAAATCCTTCCTCATACCAAAATAAGTCAGAGTTGTATTTGTATAATGTAGCTTGAAATAAGTGTAGTTACAAACTTGTATGGTGCAATGTGTGAAGGTTAGAATGGAAAACTGAATTATAAAGAGAGAAAATAAATAATTAGAATGATATCAGCTGATTTTGTTTAAATTGATATAAATATTTAACTATGTTTTAATTATTTTGATAAAAATTGTAGACAGGGTAAATTATATAACAGAATCTAAAGTAATTATTACATTTTGTCAATTATTGCACCATTGCCTAGCAACGGTTTTGCTAATGAATAGGTTTAATGAAAGTTTCTACTTTACTTACCAATAAATATACATTTTGGATCAAGAGCAAGGATATAATGCAGTCCTACCTGTATATGCTGAGTCTACTATGCAGAAATTCTTCGATATTCTAATGGAATGCTCTGCAAAAACCAAACATTCAAACATTAACATTTACTTGCAAGCAGTATAAAATTTTTGTACAAGACATCAGAGAAAAATCTGGAAAACATGTAAAACAAGAAGTAAGATGTAAGTATTGAGGCAATGTGCTAACCACATGTCACTCATTAACATATGTAATTTAATTTGCTATATATATCAATACTGACCAACTGAAATATTTGGACTAGTTCAATTTAGTACATGTTTCATGATGAATTTTAAATTGTACAAAATAATTACCATTACAGTAATTACAGTTTTGTTGGTATGAGTCATATTGCAATAGGTGGTAACCAAGATTAGCATATTTCAGTTTTATTAAATATTTACACATATTTATTTAATGTAATATAATAAATTTGGAAATTTTACATTATGAGGTTTTCTTAATTAGAATCAAACAAATTGTGAATTCTTCTTACCTCATACATCTATGTTTTTTTTAACACAGAATGTCGAAAAAAACATCTTTTCTATTCTCAGATGTTTCCACGACTGTCAATTTTTTCTTTTGCCGGTAATTTTTCAAACTGCCATCTGGTGTATTTTTGAAGAACTTTGTAATCAAACTAGGTTCGTGCAGAACCATACTAGAACCATGAACTTCGAGGTTCCGGACAAACTAAGTTTGATTACTAAGTTCTTCAAAAGTACACCAGATGGCAGTTTAGAAAATTACTTCTTCAAAAGTACACCAGGTGATAGTTTGGAAAATTACCAACAAAAGAAAAAATTGACAGTCGTGAAAATAACTGAAGGAAATGTGTTTTTTTCCGATACTGTAGTTCTGTGTTAAAAAACATAGATGTATGAGGTAAGAAGAATTCACAATTCATTTGATTCTTATTTACTTAATTTCTTTGGGAGAGCAGTTTGGGAGATTAAGTAGAATGAAGCCCTCCCACCTCAAACACAAAACTATCTTGATTTGGAACCATGTACAGCACATAATGTCTAATTCAAGTACCAGTAACCCAAATCATTCCACTTTTGATGTATAAGCAATAGTATTTGAGTTTTACTTCACATTTACACATCAGTCTTGAATTTAAAAAGCTAACAGAAATAATTCACACTAATCTTATATTAGTCTTTTCTGTCTAGCATGGGTTATAAGATAGATGTAATTTTGTTTAGGATGGTAATTGTCTAGATGCTATGATCTCTCACATAAGCCACTTCTTAATCTATTTTATCCATGGCAACAGATATCCTAATATACTTTTTTTTTTTTAGAAATTAACACTATGATGTATTATTTATTTAAATAAAATTTTTAACATCTCACCTCATATTCTTCTTCATCTTCTAATTATCTTATTTAATTATTTTCATTCCGCGCATTTTAGTTTCACCTATATTACACATAATATGTTAAGAAGTTCGTTGAACAGTTGGGGCTGTAGGTTTTTTAAAAATGACACTAACTTAATTTTTAATCAGATTCCGCACACTATGTTGAACAAGAAGTACAAATTGTTCAACTTTTGATGTTTAACAATTATTTGAGTTTCAATTCACATATACACATGTGGGTTTCAAACTCAAAAAGTTAGCAAAAAAAATTATCATTCTACACTTACATCTTCATTTTGTCTTTTTGCCTTTTTTCCTTAGTTTTCAGTTAGGTCGATTTCGGTTGGGCAGCTTTTAAGATATCTTGTTCTTGTAAAATTGCAATTTGTTGATTTATGAAAATTAAACATTGCTCATAATAAATGACATAATTGGTCTGTAATTAAATTTGTATAAGATTTTGGCTAAAAACATGTACATTTAGTAGTTTCCAAAATCTGGATTAATTAAGATATTTTAATGAATCATAAAATTGACACAGCAATTCGTTAAAAAACACTTCGGTTACCGGAACTACATATATATTTCTTTATTCCAGGTTCTCGAATTTTGCCTGTTCTCATCATCATCATATTTGGGATAACAATCAAGGTCGAGTCACAGCCTTCCTAAGAATTCTCCTCTAGACCTCAATATTTCTGGCAACTCTCAAACAATTTCTTCCAAAACTCCATCAACAAAATAGCTTTCCTGCCTGATCCCTCGGTAAGTGAAAATTGAATTTACATAACATTAAT
Source organism: Diploptera punctata (assembly GCA_030220185.1). NCBI lineage: Eukaryota > Metazoa > Arthropoda > Insecta > Blattodea > Blaberidae > Diploptera > Diploptera punctata. Next base: position 34,612 of record JASPKZ010010637.1, on the reverse strand, counting down.
TTGTAATGTGTAAAATTAGATGGTAAAAGTAGAATATTGAGCTTGTTAGTTGCTAATGATTAAGCATTTTGGAATTTTTCAATTGCCTTCTTGCTTCCCAGTTATGTAATGACAGAGAAATAGCTGTTAAATTTCAACACTTCTGAAGATGAATCATATCCACTGCAATTTTTCCTGATTTTACATGTTTTATTTACACTCCCTTGAAATAAGCAGGTAAATAGGGTAGAAAAGGAAAAAAAAGAGTGAGGAGGACAGATAGAGGGAAACATCTGGTAATTAATTTATTAAATCTGAAGTAGTAGTGGCACAACCACATACTTGTAAATTCTACACAACTACCATTAAACACATTGATGTATGAGCAATAAGATTTAAGTTTAATTTCATGATCATACACAAAGTGATAACCAAAATTACTCACAATAACTTTCAATTAGATTTTTATATCCCTTGAATTGGCAAAGAATGTTGAATAAAATTACTTGTGCTAACTTCACATTTATAACATAAAAAAAACAAGTACAAACAAACGGTATAACATAATATTAAGTTATGTAGATAGGAATGGTATAACATAATGCTTACATCACTTTATGTTATTTTGTGCCTGTAATTAAATTCCCTTAACTAAAAGAGTTATTTTTCAATGTTAGGAACAATATATATGTGATGAAAATTCTTGAAATTCACTTCTAGTTTCCAAAAATGTCAGTCCATAACAAATATCCTACCAAAATTTTAGTTTTCCAACAAAGCTAAATAGCTGAAGCTTCATTTATCCAGGTACAAATCTTGCCAAAATCCAGGTAAGTACTGAGAGTTTCATTTATTAAATCCGTACCTCAGAAGCAAAAAAAGTGTATGTCCGGTTTCTATTTATTCATACTTTCGTTACAAAGATGAATGAATCCTCAACATAGAAAAAAGGGATATTCATTGTACTCTTCTTCTTGTGATTTAAACATAACATGTCAGTTGTCCAGAAAAATTTAGAAGAAAATAGGTGCATGTGGACATCTACCAAATTATTCCAATTTGCAACAATGATTTGTGTTATGCGCATATGGGATATACACCTTTATCCTCTCAACTCTAGAATATGTTATTGCATTTGCTGAGCATATGTGAGGTCTCAGACTTTCTCTCTCCAAAACATTCTAAGTTTATCTTTGCACTATTTTCTTGTTTAATGAGTATGTTCACATCATAGACAATCAAAACACATTTTTAATGTTTTATTGGAGTTAGAGAGGATTATATCATACGTGATTTTATAATAAGATTAATTTTCTACAGGAAAGATCATGGTGCAGCTTGTTTGCAAGGGAGGGTCACACTATGTTATTATGCAAATTACATTCATATGTACTACCCTCCCAAGTTAAATCTGCATGTGGAAATATGCTAGGAATTTGCTGTCTTTCTATTCCTTCCTTATTATGTTGCCATTTCCTGTGCTCTGTGTTGAGTTTTTTGGCTGGCAGGGGGAGAGCTGAAAAAATACTGCAGTTTTTAAATGGTCTGGACATCTCCAACAGCTGTTGACCAAATTAATAATCCAGCAATCCTGGTACTCCTGGCTGTCCCTTCATTGCCTTTCTCATTACATGTTGCTACTTGTGATTTATTGAGGTTGGTAATAGATGACAAATGCTGTGATTCTAAATGATCAGACACCCCAGCAATACTTGACCAAATGACTAATTTGACAACCATGTTATGATCTTTCACACGTGTTTACGGATTCTCTCTCCCCACACTAAAACGCATTCATTTTTAATGTGATAAGGTGTACAGTCTGTCATTTAATTTTTGATGTGCCAGATTTTCAATACTAGTTATTTTTCATTTACCGTATATCTCAGCAGATAAGGTGACCTTCAGATAAGACAAGGTATAGATTTCGTCAAAGTTTTATACTTTTAGTATATATCTGTCCTATAAGACGACCCCCAAACTATCCACGGGCCTATGAATTTAGTTTAGAATCAGCGATCATTACTATCTTCCTGGAAGGCATATATAAAATTACTATATTCGTAATTTTTCAAATTAAATTTTATGTTATATATTGTTAATATTTTAACCCCTCATTATGATAAATAAGTACATTTTATTTTCATTCAACCGGCAACACTTTCAAAAGTTGTACTAGCATGAGAGACGAGACCTGTCACATGGAAGGCGGTAGAGGGGAAAGGAGATTGTTATGATAAGGAAGGGAGACTTGCCGCAGGAGAAATTTCTTGTTACACTACTATCAAACCCAAAGATATGAGTTATCTGCATATTTAAATGTTATACAGTGCCCTTTGCATCATGCATAGTAATAAATATTTAATTTTAGGAAGTTATATTTTTCCCAGACTGGGAAAGCTGACGATAAAACAGAATTGTTTTGAAACATGTCCAAGAACAAATCAACATTAATATTGAGGTAAGATGTCCAGACCAAAAATAATATAATGCATAGTACTAATGACACTATATTAATAATTAAAAGAAACAATGCAATGTAAGCAATAATGGAACTACAAGCCTCACGACCACGGCCTACAGCCTGAAAATCTTCATCAAGATCATCATAGGGGGAACTACAAGCCTCACGACCACGGCTTACAGCCTGAAAATCTTCATCAAGATCATCATAGCAAGTCCGGATGTGAAAGTCTACGTAATTACAATAATGTCCATGTTTATTTACTACACAAAACAGAATGCAAAAGAATTGAATAACCGGATGTTTTTAGGACTGGTTTGATAGTAGCTGTACTCATGGGGATTCACTAAATCTCTAACAGTCCCATAACTGAGAGCACTAAAAATCGATTAGCACAGTACACTACTAAAATTGCTGTTATACCGGGTGGTTTAACTTAAATGCTACAACCTTTAGACGTCTCTCTGAATAAACCATTCAAAGATCATATGCGTGAACAATGGAATAACTGGATGATGAGTGGCGAAAAGTCGTATACGAAAGGTGGAGCTATGCAGGCTGCGTCACTTGATGTGTTGTATGATTTTGTAATCAAATCATGGGAAAAAGTGAAAACAATGATCAAATCCTTCGAAAAGTGTGGGATTTCTAATGCTATGGATGGCATGGAGGACAATTTGTTATGGGATACTGATGATGAAGTGGAAATCAACTCACTAGATACAGAATGGGATCCGTATAAAGGCAAGGATGTATTTAAGGAGTTATTTGTTGATGATAATGATGAATGTGAGGATTTTGCAGGATTTTAAATACATTGATGAGTTATTTTTTTATTTTATAATGGTTTTAATTTATATCAATTTCAATCTAATTTTTCTGTATCTGTCCTATAAGACGACCCTAGATTTTGGGGGCTTTAATTTATGGTTCAAACTATTGTCTTATTTGCTGAGATATACGGTAGTTACTCTTTTAGTTACTTTTACATTTCTTTATTTTATTTGCTTATTATATTTATTTGTGACAAAGATGTCAAATGTTACTTACTATCCACAGAAGGCAGAAAATTTATACATATGGTTATTCAACATTACAACAGTTTTCTTTTCTTGTCAAAGTTAAAATTTACTGTCATAATAATATGATGTTGAGAGCTTCAATGGTGATAGGGATAAATATATATCTGGACATTCAGGTACTGATATATATATATATATGGGAAAAAATAAATAAAATAAAATCATTTTATACAGAGTTCATATGTTTACACATATTTCTATGTCGGCTGCAGTGGATTAGTGGTTATGTTCCTTGCCTCTAGTTCGAGGGTTGCAGGTTCAAAACTGGCTGGGATCAATGAATATTTAGGATGAAAAAACCAAGGAGCAGGTCCTCTGGGAGGAACTTTAAGTCATGGGACCTGAGTCTGAAAATTTTCTGGCTCATAAAAGAATCTTACACCTGAATAGAGAGGCCTCCAAGTAAAATTTTATGACTTTCTTCCTGGTAATACCTTAAGAGCCTACTAGAGTCTCATTGGGTTGGTATGTTGACCGCATACAAATCATGACTACTTTATGGAAATAAGCATAACTAAATTAAATTGATCTAGTAACTCCTAAGAAAGGAGAGGCTAAGGCCCAACATTGGGAGGGTTATGGTAATGTAGATTTTAGACACATCTTTCTGTACCTGAGGTCCCCCCTTTAAATAACAATAATAATTATAATTATAAAAATAGTTATAATAATAAAATCTAATAATCAAGAGTGAAGTGTAGAAAGAAATTAAACATAGACTCAATTCTGGAAAGGCATATTATTACACAATACAGGGGCTCTCGGAATCCCAGCTTCTCTCAAAAACTGTTAAACTACAAAATGTATAAAAAAAGTTATTTTTTCCCACTTATATTATATAGGGTTCCCACAAATGCTCTTTCGGGTTTCAAACATGTGTAACTTGCGTTTAAATAAACTTACAAACATAAAACTAGTACTAATGGAAAGAGAAACTCAAACATTTTGGTTACAGTACTTTATAGATGTTCAATGTGAGCTCCGCTGGTAACATGACACACATCAAGCCTGTAATCCATTTCCGCCCAGGAACGTTGTAGCATATCATGGTCAACTGTTTCGATGGCTACTGTGATGTACCCTCTTAGATCAACGACGGTCTGTGGAAGAGGTGGCTTGTACACAAGATCTTTGACATAACCCCACGAAATGAAGTCAAGGAGTGTGAGGACTGGCGAATGCAGAGGCCAAGGAAGAAGTTCTTAATCATCATTACCAATATGGCCAATCCATCGGTTCGGTGGTCTGGTGTTGAGCTCCAATCTGACTTCATTATGAAAATGAGGGGTGCGCCACCCTGTTCAAAGATCACATTGGGCATTTCCTGTACCAGCTGAGGCAGGAGCCATTGTTGTAACATATCCAGGTACTCACATCCTCCAATTGTTTTCTCTACAAAGAAGAACGGGCCTTACACTTTCTGCAGGTTTAAAGCACAAAATGCATTCACTTTAGGAGAGTTGCGGACATGCTACACTGGGTATTGGGGTTTTTCCAACCCCCAGATTCTAACATTATGTTTGTTCACTTTACCTGAAAGATGGAAGGTGCACTCATCACTAAACACTATGGTTTCGAAAACCCTTCAGTTTCAATGGGAGTCTGCATATTGTCGGACACACCATTTTATCTTCTTCCTTTAAGAACTGCAGCATCTGCATTCGATATGGACGAAATTTCAAATGTTTACGCAGAACTTTCCATACAGTGGATTTAGGGATCTGCAGCTCCCTACTAGCTGCAATGATTGATTTCTCAGGACTACATGTAAAAGATTCATGAAACCGGTCTACAGTTGCCTCACTTACAGCCGGGCATCCAGAAGATTTCCTCCTACAGATGCACCCTCTTGTCGTAAAATCACAGTACCCTACGAATTTCATACTCATCCTTCATTATTTTAAGAAGAGATTCAAGTTGAGTTTTAACTACAAACAAAAAGGAATTAGATTCCATTATTATCTTAATTTCCGCCTTCTCAACTCCAGGACTAATTTGAGAACACTGGTTATTAGCATTTATTAAAAGCTTAATTTAACTTTCACTTACGAATTGAAGGATCACTGGGTGGATCTTCACCAAATCTTGTTTGAAAATGTCACTGAACAACAATTACAGATTGATGAACACAGAACACTCGCCTATCCTCTATACCAGCCATTTTCTCACTTTCAACAATATGCAATGTTGTATGTAATTATACATCATTGTTGCCAACTGTGATATTATAACCAAAACTTTTTGGGTTTCTCTTTACATTGGTACTTGATTCATGTTTGTAAGTTTATTTAAATGCAATTTACACGTGTTTGAAAACTGTATGAGCATTTGTAGTATATGCATGAGAAACATAGGGGCATACTTTAAGGAAGAAAAGTAAATAAATAAAATGAATATTTGAGAATGAAGTATTTAGGAAAGTTTTTGAACAAAATAGACGTGAAAGGACAGGTGAATGGAGAAAATTTCATAACAGTGATTGATGATCTTCGTGGCAAACCATATGTAATAAGAATCATTAAGACTCATAGACTGCAAGAACATGAATTTGGAACTAAAGAGGGGAATGGAAACTTCTTATAGGAGAACCAAAAGGAAAGACCAAATAGGTGGACCAAGAATTGAGATTGGATATTGTGCATATTAATGTAATGTGCAGAAGGTGGATTACATGGGCAATGATTGGGAAGTTTTAGCTCAGGATACGATGCATGTAAGGATGCACTCAGCTATGAAACTCTTCCATTATAATTCTAGAGTGAATAAACTGCTTCCCCACACCCTTCCATATAGTAGTAGTTTGGCAACACTGGTACTGAAACACTTCCCTTCCAGCCGTGCAGAGTTAAGATGGGCAAGCAATAGGGCAATTAATACAGAAATAGAACATACAGAGTGTCTTTAATTTAAATTACAGTGGGAGGAAACACTATGAGGTATTTACATTAATAAATGAGTTGGAGAAAATGTTTTAACATCTCACCTCAGAAAGTTGCGTGTCTTCATGTAACTTTGTGAGGTGAGATGTTAAAACATTTTCTCCAACTTATTTATTAATACAGAGTGTCCCCAAAGTTTTGGGTCTAAATTATACAGATGATAGAGTTTTCTAAACTGAGCATTTTGGCATAACAAACCAGTGATCGGAACTGGATAATTTGGATGCCAAGGTACTCTGAAAAACATTTTTTTTGCAAGATGCTTAATTCTGACACTCATAATCAAACTAGAGTTCATAACAGGTGTTCAAAATGGCAATCACTGGTGTCAAAACATGCATTAAAAACACATGACATTTTTTTGCACTTTCTCCAAAATTCCTGGTTTCTGTTGCACAATGACAGCAACACCTAGGACTCTAGCAAACAGATCCTCCTCACTTTTTACTGGGTTTTCATATATCTACATCTTCATGTGCCTCCATAAAAAAAAAACAGAGGTGTGTGATCAGGCAATCACACTGGCCTTGGTACAGGACATCCCCTTTCAATCCAGCAATTCGGAAAGATGTTGTTCAGATAGGTATGAATGATCAAGTGATATGGTGTCCAAAAACACTGGCAGCACATCTCAAAGCAACATGAGGTAGTACTGACTATTCAAAAGGTGTTCAGGAGATAAGATGCTATGAGGTGATCCTGTAGAATTCCAGCCCACCTATTAATACCAGTAAATATCTGCTAGAAACCAGCTATAGGTCTAGCAAGGGATTTTGAAGAATGACCTTGATGGTAATTCCAGTAGGAGATGCCTACCCAGATTGCTGAGCACATGCTAACAAAACAATCTCACTTGTAGACATACTACATCTGAGTACGGTCAGTTGTAAACTCACTATTTCATAGTTAAAAGGAAAAACTGTTCAGTTAAATTTGGGAGATAATTGTTAATGTTCATGTCATTAATAAAGGAAGAACATTTACCTTCATCTCATTATTTTCAATTATTATATTTATAATTTTTTTAGGATTAAGTGAAATAGGAAGAAAAATAAAACTTTGTCTTAGTTATTGACAATGTTTCATACAAATAAATAAAGCACCAACATAAAATTCCTTGAAAAATAAATGCAAGCCGGGTTAATTAAACAAAATATACTAACCAAGAAAAATCACTAAAACACATTTATATGATACAATAATAAACCAACACACAAAACCTACATAATTGACACAATATTAGCAGAAAATAATCATGCAGTTTTGAGACTTCCACCTTACCATCCCGATTTAAATCCCATTTAATTAATTTAGGGAGTTGTAACATAGTGGGGTGGTAGTAAAAATGCCATTTTTAAATTTAAATATTTGACCAGCCTTATTGGCTAGTAGTCACAGCTTCTGACTATGGTCCATCGGGTCCCAGGTTCGGTTCCCAGTCAGACCACAGGAATTTTTTTTAAAGGAAGTTATTCCTATGGTTGCCTATGGTCTAGATTTAGGTTGAGATTAGATTTAAGGACTCTCCTGGGGCTTCATTATCATTTGTCACCTATCATATCTTCGGGTTAATGTAACTCCGCCTTCCAGGCGCCCCAAATTAAGAAGTGTATTATAATTCCGCCTTGCCAGAAATGCCATAGACAATCCGGTGACATTGGTGTATATATATAGTATATATATATATTATATATATATATATACATGTATATATTGAAAAGGTGTGTCTCTAAACTCTGAACATATTAGTAAAAGGAATGGGAAAACATATTCAATAAAGACAGTGAACGCGAGTACTGGGAGACAGATGGAATCATGGGGAAAATAATTGAGAAGAATAAAAGTAGTGATGAAGAGAGTGGTTATGAAATTTACCAAATGGAATGTGAAAATGGCAGGTCAGATGTAGAATTTGAAGACTGTTAAAAATTTATATTAAATGTGAAAATTTAGTACTTATTTAAAACTTTAACAGACCGCCATCGTTTATAATAGATATCATGTAAATTATACAGTGAATGTACCTTGTCTGTGGATAAACAAGAGGATATATTATATAATAATTAATCTGTGATTTTAAAAATGTTTACCAGTGACTGTATATTCACTACGGGTACGTTAGTAATAACATGTGGTCTTATAGCTACTGACCAGGCAGTTATCTGTTGAGTGCAAGACTCGCATCTATGCTCCCGTTACAAATTCCATTCATCAGGATGCCTTGCTAATACCTGTACATGGATGGCATGTGAATTGTTGTCAATCCAGATATGGCTTTTGCAGCAGTTGAATACACTATCATGGGAGAAGAAGGACTCATATTTGAACAATACAAATTGTAGGAAGTTCAGGACTGTAATACAGCACTGAATAATCCATTGACAGAATTGAACTCTGGGTCAAAAATCATCTGGCCATCAAGGCTATGATAGGGAGTACAATTGCTAATCCTTTAGCACTTTCCACATAGAAGTTTTGAAAACATTAAGTTCACAGACAAGTTAACAGGTATTATTGATTGTTTGTTTGCCATACGATACAATACCATCTACTCAAAAGGTTATGGTGTCTGAACAATTATTTGTTCTGCTCCATGGCAAACTCTCTCTATTGCGTGAATGAACCAATCTCTCGTAAGTTTGTATCCATTGGCAATTAATTTTTTCCAATTTGGATGATGCCTATTGGGAAACTTTTCTTGGTAGATTCGTTCACTTCTCTGGTGTCTACATTCTGCTGGACCATACATTACATGCATAAAAGCAAGTTCCTGTCATGAGTAATGCTCCATCTTTGACAGTCAGTCAAATACACTGTAAACAAAACAAATAACAAATGAAAGCACCAGGAAGTTTGATATGCAAACAAATAAATTAAAACGCCAGACAGTTTGTTATCAAAATTAAAGCAGCTTACAGAAACGTCCCTCGCATCTACCTTCAAGATCGCATGACATACAAATATTAATTTCTTTAAACTGACTCCTCATGTCAATTGCTCAAAATAGAGTCCTCTATTGTCTGTATATTTTTTACTCTAAAGGTTGGGGACACTTGTATATACACCATATAAATTAGTTACTATGGACTCTTAGAAAATGAGATAGGGTAACTGCAGGTAATAACGCCATGAAGGAAATAACGCCATTTTCTCTAGAAACGTTAGTTTGTAAATATTCCGATGGTGTCAGCATCTTACAAGCTACTGGAATAGTAGAGGGAAGCTTCCCCTATGGGTTGGTAACGGCCTTGAAACATTCTGCAACATTAATGCCACTTGAACAGTCGTGTTGTGAAGAGTGGTGTTAATCTCTGGTGAAGAAAACCCTTGAATTTTCGTTTAGAAAAAAGTTAGGTAAGTGTTGTGTCTTACAATATAGTACCATTGTCAATATTATTGTTTTATCTTATTATGTATTGATACTATTCATTATTAGTAGTAAGTTATTATTTAAAAAAAATTATGTGTCACAAATATTTTAATTTAAATACAAAGTGGGGTGTGCAGATAATAACGCCATTATTATAGAAATTGCAGTTTCCTAAACTTTTTTCGGAAGCCTGGTATTGTGCTGCAACTCCTGGAAATGCAGCTTCTGGGTTTAGAGCAACTGGCATCTGTTGACGCTTCAGGTTAGCTGCCTTGAGTGGTTAGCGAGATATGTCAGTGTTGGCTAACCTGAGTCTTCTCATGGATTGAACGGCGTTGTGTACGCATCATTCTTGTTGTGTGTGTAGCTCGTAGAGAGCGGTCGTGTTTTGTGTTGCTCCTCGGCAAAATAGTGGGTTAGCATCCACAAGAGCTTCGAAATAACTGTTAGTGAGAATTAAGGCTAAGAGATCAATAGCCGCACATTATAAGGTGTTCGTAAGTGAAATATAAGTGGGCATGCTACGGTGTAAGTAATTTAAATGAGAGAACTGAACACGACGTGAGCACGTGGTGATCGTAATGTATATGATTACTTATCTTGTTGAAATATAGTCTTATTTTCATATGTCTAATCCTTTGTGTCACAATAAATAAACTCCTAAATATACAGTCCACTTCAGAGAGAAGAACTTTATAACTACTTACAGGTTTAGAAATAAAGTTCCGTGAACAATTAACCTGTATGTGTAGTAAGTAATATTAACCCTGCTACAGCATCCACCCATAGAATCCGGACATTTTTTCAGACACAGCTTTTGCTCCAAGCAGTGTGTCCGAGAGGCCAAATCCAGATGTGATAGCACCTCATTCTGAACAAAAAAAACCCCAAACACCCGAAAAATCTCCTGTCCAGTTGCTTTTGTCAACTCCGAAGATCATCAGAAAAGAAGCGAAAAGACGTCCAGTGAATGTAAAAGCTGTACTTCTGAATAAGAAACTTTTCAATAAGGAAACACCATCAGCATCAGGTGTTTCAAAAACCGCAACAACTAATAAAGAAGGAAAAAGTTTGCACAAAGATCTGTATTGTGGTGATTGTGGAGGTTACTATTTTGATAAAAGGTGTAAGAAAAGTTGGATTCAGGGCACAGAATGTGAAGTTTGGTACCATGAGACCTGTGATAGCAAATCTGTGCTGAAAACGGGTCTTTGTTCACTGTGTGAGGATGGATGTGCGCATTTAGATGAGTGAAGGTAAATCACATCATGTAATTAGACCTGTGCTCGTTACATGAGGACTCTTATGTATATTTTTGTTATGTCTATGATAATATTATATACACAGATTTTTATTTTAACTTGTATTTTTAGTATTAAAGCTGAATAGTGTATCAAAATACAGCAGAAATGTGTTATACTTTGAAATAATTCAGTGTGGCGTTATTACCTTCATTGCAGGCAATAACGCCAGTTTCTCCTCCTCCTGATTTTCTTCCCTTCATAAAATATTATATCTTTCTAAATTATATTTGGATGTAAGGTAGTTAGGACCTCAAGTAATGTTATATAAAAATAAGAGACATCCCGGACAATATTTCTCCAAATTACAGCTCAATATCTGGAATAGGTGGCGTTATTACCTGCAGTTACCCTATACAAATAATGGAATGCTTAAGAAGTGCCTTCTGTGCCATATATTAATGTCTTTGTCATTATCAGAAGATACCAAATATATCAGTGATAAATTTTTACCAAATTTTTGTATGGATCCAAGAAGAAAATGACAATAGATTGTACAGTGCCTGTAAACTTTGCTAGAATCAGCTTTCTCATGAATTAAATGTCTTCAGGAACCATAAAGTTGTACAATTTGCCATATCTGTTGGCTGTCCAGGAGTTAAACAAAAGATAATTAGTTTATTTCTTGAATATCTGACCACACCGGTTGTTCTAGGATGACCTATAAATCCCTCTTCATTAAAAAAAAACACTTTTTTAGAAAATGCTACCTTCATGTCTGGTAAATTTGAATTCATATTTGTAGAAAAATGGTGGTGAGGTCTGATACCAAGATATTTGAGTTATCATATCCTACAGAATTTTTGGACGTGGCGAATGACATTGTTTAATGAGTTTTTGATGTCTTATAACACAGTAATACTCTTTTTTCTTTTTGATAAGATGAACTGTTGCTTCCCTGAAAATTTGCTACTGTACTACAGCATTCACCAGCATGGCACTATTACTTTTATTTTAGAAAGAAAAAATTAATACTCAGACTGGGATTTGAACCCCAGGTCTCTGAATTTGCCATCATCCAAACCCCAATACAAACGTCAACAATTCTTTCCACATATACAATTCTCTTTCATCAGAAGGCCAGTAGCCATCACTACCAATAACACCATCTGACAACTTCCATTTGAAGTATTTTTATTGAGAATTTATAATTACTTTTAAGCATGTAAAATCTTCACTATTACTTTCTTCATCTCATGCCTCAACATTGATTAAAAGTGCACTAACCTCTGCTATTACAATTTATTCTTCTTTTTCTATCAACTTTTTTATTTGTTGATAACAATCCACAAGTGCAAAGTTATTGTGTAACAGGTCTATATATATATATATATATATATATATATATATATATATATACACATATCTCTGTTAAACAAGATGGCAAATTATCTTCTTGCGAAAAGATCAACACTGGAGTAAGGCAGGGATGTGGACTTTCAACCGGTGCTTTTCATTATACATATGAATAAATTAATAAACAAATGGAGGAAAACACGAGGATATATACCCATCAATAGGAACCTCAAACTCGATGCTATTCTTTTTGCAGACGATTTAGCCCTTCTGGCACTTTCCGAAAATGATTTTGCAACGAACAATTTATAATTTACAAAAAATAAGTGTCAAATTTAATATGGAAATATCAATTAACAAAACTAAAATTATGGCATTTCATGGGAAGGACCCCATACAAAGTAAAATCTGTCTCCAGAATAAAATTTTAGAGAGATCTAATCAATTTAAATATCTTGGATATTATCTCTCTATCTGGGATGAAAAGGATATCCCTGAAAAAATTACTAGTTATAATAAAAGTTTAGGAATTATTAATCAAGTTATGAAACCATCCCTTGTAACAAAAAAAAAAAACACCAGATTACATTTATATAACACTTTGGCTAGACCAGTGTTGACCTATGGTAGTGAAGCAATGGACACTAAAAAGACAACATGAAAGCAGAATAACGGCTTGTGAAATGAGATTCATGCGCAGAAACAGCGGGTTAACACCAGATGGGATCGGAAAAGGAACACTGATATCTTAAAAAATTGAAGACTACGCCAATTTTGGAATATATTAAACAGTACCAACTAAATTGGAAACACCGTCTTGAAAGAATGAGTTCAAATCGGATCCCCAAAGCTGTTTAATAATTATATACCAAGAGGACGAAGATCACTGGGCTGTCCTATGAAATGCTGGAGGGAAAATTTTTCTATAGGATCGTAACAGGCCTTGGCCTAATACTTGGAAGGAAGAAGAAGAAGAAGATACATATCAAAACATGTGAGAATATTGGGCAACTGCTGAATTACTACAAAGACTTAAAGAAGATGTAGAAAACACTTCTACTATACTAGTCGCAACGACTCCATGGTTGTAAATATATGTTATTTATGGCCCTTTCCTCTCCCTGCCCAACATACAATACAATCAATGGTAAAGAGAAAAATTTTTGCCTGAACCGGGAATCGAACCCCGAACCTTTAGCTTTCCGTGCTAATGCTCAGACCACTGAGCTAATCCAGGCTTCATTCCCATCCAAGCAAGAATCCTTCCTTTACCTTTACTCTACTGGGCCCCACATTCAATTGCAATGAATTATCATTCACAAATACACAATGAATGGCTTCTACCTGAAGAAGACATGAAGGGGACTCCACACAGCTTATAAACATTATTATTAAATTAATATTGGGAAGCTAAAGCTATTACTATGATAGAAATAAGTAAATTAATAAACACAATTAAATGATTGTAAATCAATGGTAAAGAGAAAAATTTTTGCCTGAACCCGCGAATCGAACCTTTAGCTTTCTGTGCTAATGCTCAAATTTTTTCTCTTACCATTGATTTACAATAATTTAATTGTGTTTTATTAATTTACTTATTTCTATCATAGTAATAGCTTTAGCTTCCCAATATTAATTTAATATACAATACAATAATTATATTACGCTATTAATATAAACTATGGACAGTAAAATTTTACAGGGATAAATTAATACAACATTTGCCATTAATGCTACGTATTTTACATTTTCATGAACATGTTACTACTAATGTATTTCTATATTTAATCAATGACTATTTTCTGCAGTTTAAACACAACATACATGTAAAGGGAATATGTGAGGCAGTCGAAGTCACATGGGTTTTGTATACTTTCACATTATTCTTTCGTTGCAGCTAGTATAGGGATGTTATTTTTATTACGGGCAATATTCTCTCATAAAATATAGCTAGTGAATTTTAAGACATCTTGCAACACTATGCGCTTATAATTTTAAGTAGTGGTTATGCTCCTTGCCTCTGTCCTGAGAGTCGCGGGTTCAAACCCAGCCAGGGTCAATGGATTCTTTTAGGATGGAAAAATCCAAGGAGCAAGTCCTCCGGGAGGGACTTTAAAGCCGTGGGTCCCCAGTCTGAAGATTTTCAGGCTCGTAAAAGATCCTTAAGCCTGAATAAATGGCCTGTAAGCAAAATTTACCGAATTTTTTCCATCCTAGTACTACCTTGGTTTCCTAGATGTCAGTATGAGGCAGAACACTGACCACGGACCACTCAAAGGACATCTATACAAAAACAAGTATGGTTCAAATTCTTCCCTATAGGGGGAGAGCACCTAAATCTCTGTTAAGGGAAACATGGGCTTTCACTAGTTCAGTCAGTAATATAAAAAAACAAAGCTTAAAAATGATAATAATTTAATGTTAAAATCATAATTGTGAAAGGAATGCTTTATCAAGACATTTTAGAAAAATTCAACTCAAAAATTACTAAATGCTTTTAAGCTTGCATGACGTAAAAAAGTAAATAAAAATGGACAGACATCTGGAATATTCTTTCAGACTTAATACCCAACTTTAATTTTTTTATAAATAATAATGTAAATAAATTTCATTATATCTGTCTTCCTCAATTAGAATAAATTGATGAAGACAGATATAATAAAAGGTTTTATTTTAAATTACAATAGGAAGTAACATTAAGAGGTTGTTTAATAATTAAAACATTTTGTCTGTTCATTCTTACCCTCTTATAGAAGCCCTGCCCTGAAACATATGTTCGACAAAAAAATTATAACCGACAGACAAAATGTATTAATTAGTAATAAAAGGTATTTACTTTTATTATTATTTATAAAAAAATATATAATGTCAATTGCGATAACAATGAACGTTAAAAATATTGTTAATATCTAACCTCATTAAAAAAAACATTGTAAAGTGTTTGTTACATATTTACACTAGAGTAAATTCTAAAACATTTATTTTCTTTACCTTCTTTATCTTCACTGTTGCCCATATACTCCAAAATTGTAGCAAATGATTTTGACTTCTAAACAGCTTTTACACTGGAGGTAGAAATTCAACAATGAGAAAAAAAAAAAAGATTACTTACATTCCAAAAATTTCTTCTCCAACTCCATTTTTATTCTGTAAAAATGTTTAATATTTGATGTTTAATACTAAAATTAATACGTCTCACTGAATGACAAATTAAATTTGAAGAGAGCCCTGATCTGAGCATATAATTTTTCTCATCAAATATGATTAATCCATCATTGAGATGTATGATATGAATAGTAAAAACATAGTAAAGATATGTCTAAATCGGGATTGAATCCACTATCTCTGGTTGTGTACACCAGTGCTTTAACGATTTAAACTATTAGGCATCTCGATTTACATATAGATTTTTCTCTTATAGTAATACAATTTTTCCGCGTGCCAGATGGCAGTGAACTTCGTTCCACTAATGCCATCTAGTGGTCTCTTAACACAAAGAAGACTTTTAAATGGAAATAAACAACCACATTTATAGCCAGTAAAGCTAAAGATTCTATTATATTTCAAAAGAAAAATATACGCCTAGACTGGGTTGAATGAAACCAGTACCTTTCACTCCCTATGACAATGCTCTAACCAAGTGAGCTACCTAGGCCTCCAAGATTCTATGTTTAATACTTCTAATTCCCAATTTAGGCATAGATTTTTCTCTTCAAATATGATTTATCCAACATTGAGATGTATGAAATGAATAATAAAAACATAGATTATTCTTTTTAAACTTAATGTTGGTTGGTTGGTATCTAATGTCGAGCACTTGATAATGAAATCATTCGCTCTTTTGCACTCCAATATTTAGGCAGAAAGGCTGGTCTCTTCTACAAAAGCTGGACAATGGAGGGAGATGGTTTCTTTTTTCAAGGCTTCATGTTTTGTATTGGAGTACAATAAACTAGTTGTAACCGTTTAGTAGTAGGCACCACATGTGGTGGTTACATCACCCATAGAGAGAAAGCAGGTATAGGAAGGAAGGAGAAATGAACCCCTAGGCCTCGAATACTCTAATACCATCAGGGCCGAAAGAAACAAGAGGTCAGTCAAGGGAGACTGGATAAAAAAGTTGAAAGAGGGAATTGGTATGGGAAAGAAGAAGTAATACCAATTCGGTCAAAAAAGAAAAACTCACCAAGCTGACCAGTGCTTATTGGTGAGTAGCCCTTCCCATGCATAAGCATGATTACTAACAGCTGCACCACGAGAATGTGAGGGATTGGACACTAGGTTACTGTCCAGGTCGGTTCCTCTAAGCCTTCGATGGAAGGAATTAAAGGGTCTCCTCCCTGTTAAAGACAGCAGCCTTTAATATTGTTTATTGCTATGAAAAAGATGTAATACTTCTATTACAAACAATATAATGTGATGTGAGAATTTGCAAGTGACTTGTAACATGGTTCACGGCAACATTTCTCCTCTTCTCCTACAGTGCATAACAGTACTAAAAATAAAAGTTCAATAATTTGCTTACATTTATTGTAGCTACCAAAATTCCTCACAATGCTGGATGGATTCTAGCTCCATTGAGAAAACTTCAACTCCGTGGCAATTCAAACAAACACAAGTTCTATGGCTGTGTAGCATGATGACTTAAACACCTAGGTTAGGCACAGGAAATAAAAAAAACACAACATATATTACTTTTCATATTTCAAATAATGAAAGTAATTCAAAACGAAGTACTATTAACTAACAAATTAATTCAATGTCACTATCGAACCCAGAGATTCATGGTCATGTGGACACAATTTCTCCATACATCCCTATCCTGAGCTAATGTTTTCCAATCATCCCAATGCCTCTTTTTCATTTCCCATTTGTAACACATGTCTTGCTCATCACAGTCTATGAGGCTTAACTGTTATAATACACTTGGTTTCCCATAAAGATCATGTAGTTCATTGTTATGTAGTCTGTTTACCTCTGTTCCTAAGAACTTTATTCCCAAATACTCAATCATTTCTCCTCCCTTAAAGTAAGAGTCCACATAAATGGAAGAATAACAGTTTTATACATTTTTGGTTTAATGTTTCTTGAGATAAGTCGGGATGACAAGTCCCTGTAATACTTAATAGCATGTATAATATAATTTCTGTATTTATATAAAATACATTTTTTAATCAAAATAATTTAATCATTAAAAGATGGGACAACTTGAAAATGTGTAATAAATTAATAATAACTTGCTTTACTGAATTTATACTTTGAGGTTATATGTTATTGAACTGCTACATTTCTACAATAGCAGCATTATTCACAATTAAAGATATCAAAAAATAAACTACCATATCTGATCTTTTATGTAATTTATAGAACACAGGTAAAAACTTCCAATCATTCTTTAATTTTTAAAAAATCACACAACTGCTTAATATACATAGAACTACAGCATAAACAAGAGTAAACCTTGTTATCTTGAGATCAGTGTTGTAACAATTGCTTTACAGTTGCTTCTCTGATTGGTGATACTCTCGATAACATTTAAGCACAACTTCTTTCCTAAGCACACCTAAGGGAGAGTGGTGTGAAGAGGTGAAAAATGAAGTGCCATATTTATCAAGGTTGCTCTGTTAATTGGTCATCAGTCCTAAGACTTTACTTTCCTCTAAGGGATTTGAGAATTGGAAAAATATAAAATAGCTACAGTGACCAAGAATAAAATCAAATCCATTGTTTTCAGGGTGGTTAAACTGAATGGTGATAGTCCAGATGGTATTTATGCCCAAGTTTGACCCTAATATCACCGAAGGGGTGAAAAATAAGATGTATCAAAACTGGCTGAAATTAGTGCCCAAAAGCATAGTTTTCAAGTTTACTAAACTGATAGGTGAAAGACCCGATGCCATTTAAACACATCTTTGATCCTAGCACCCCTAAGGGAGTGAGATGCATGAAAAATAAAACAACCAAGTGTTCAAATCATGATTTTGGAGTTGCTTATCTAACTTTTGACGCTCTAAATGATATTTAAGGTCAAGTTTGACCTTATTACGCCTAAAGAGGAAGGATGAGAATGGGTGAAAAATAAAATTTTAAAAAGTGGCAACGATTAGTGTTGACTCTACAGTTTTCAGGGGTCACTATGCTGACTGGTCAAATTTCTATGACATTCAAACCCTAGTCTGATCCAAAGAACCCCTAAGGGTGGTGAGAAGAAGGGAAAATAAAATGACAACAATGACCAATATTACTATCAATCTACTGTTTTTATGGCCACTAAGCTGAAAGACTGACCCATAGCGCCCCTAAGGGGCAAAGAGGGATGAAAAAATAAAATCTCCAAAATGAATAAAGATCAACAGTATTCAGGGTCTCTTAAGATCATTGGTCACAGTGTAAATGTCATGTAAGCTTAGCATCCCTAAGGAATGAAAAAGTCTAAAATTACTGTGAATTATTGTCTAATCAACAGTTTTTTGGGGTAATTAAGCTCATTAACCATAGTCCTGATGTCCATTTAAGCCAAATTTTTATCCCTACAGGAGTGAGAGGGGGTGACATGTAGAAATAATCATAAAAGACCAATATTAGAGCCCAATCTATAGTTTTCAGTGTACCTGAAAGAATGGTAACATTCTCGATGCCAATTAAATTCAAAGTTCAACCTGGATTAGTATGGGAGTGGAAAATAAATGCCAAAATTGACCAAAATAGTATCAAATGTATAGTTTTCAGTTTACTAAGCTGATTGGAAAAACAAATACCCAAGCAAAGTCATGCAATCACCTAGTGTAAAGGAATTTATAAAAATGGTAATTTTGGTGTGGGAACATTTTGTTCCATTAGTCTTTACCGGACATAGTGAATATTCAGTCTTCCTAGCGTTAACTCAATGGAGTTTGTTAAAATTATTTCAATGTTATTTCATTTTTATAGTTAGAAAGTAGAGAAAAGAGAAAGTAAAATAAAACAATTTTCTATTGAAAGTTACGTGACATGTTACAACTGCCAAATTTAATCATGTCAAAACCTCCTGATGCCCATTACTATTATTAGACTTAAACTGATATTATTAGACTTAGGATTTTAGATGACTTTTAGTCCTTTTTGATCCTTTGTGTCCATAATCCTCTTCTCCTCTCCTTTCCGATCTTTTATGTTACTTTTTAAATATTTTGATATAGTGAATTTCATCGTTTAATTCACTTCACAATGTCCAATTTATATTAAATTATTATATATCAATATTAAATTAATGGGAGTAGTGAACCTGTCTGCTTTCAGTCAACACAGGACTGAACAAAACTTAAACGAAAACCCCCGTAATGAAACATTTTTGCTTTTTTTGATTTAACTGGAATCAGTAGTACACAATCTATTTGTTGTCAAGTCAGCACTAAATTTGTTTAGGTTTGAAACTTAAATACAAGGAAATCAAAATTAACATTTTTTTCTCTCTCTCTCCAGTGTGCTTTCATTTCTGAATCTAAATTGCATGCTGCAAAACACATTTAGTGTTTACCATGCCGAAGGTAGCTCTGTCTCGTAAGTTCAAGCAAGATTGCATCGAATGGATGAAACCATTATATGATGTTTTGTTTTTGATTCAGGAATCATATTGGATGATAAACAAAAGCTAGACCTATCCTACAATAAACTGTACCTGTTTGTAGGTGCCGTCGTCCTCAACTTTGTTAAAATATTGTATATAAAATTAACTGGAGCACTTTCGGAAGTTATTTTCTATCTTCTGCAGGTTGAGCTTCCACTACTCGTTGTTGTGTACGGTGATGTATACTCCAACTGATTGTAGCAGCAACTGACTTATTTTTTATGACCTCGTATTATGGGTTTGACTGGGGTGCGTTCTCATTAATTAAGAAGTGAAAAAGCACCCCAGTCAAACCCATTATACGAGATCATAAAAAAAAGTCAGTTGCTGCTACAAACAGTTGGAGTATACATCACCGTACACAACAACAACAACGAGAAGTGGAAGCTCAACCTGCAGAAGATGGAAGATAACTTCCAAAAGTGCTCCTGTTAATTTTATATACAATATTTTAACAAAGTTGAGGATGATGGCACCTACCAACACGTACAATTTAATTTTTAACTTTCATCATATGACTTCACCTCAACGGAATTTGATATGAATTTTACTAGTATTGATTTAATATGTATACTTTCTCTCTTTGTCTTAGTTTAACCTCCCCTTCTTAAGTACTTTTACATGCTGCAATACCACCCGGCCTTACAGGAACACGACCTGTCAGGAGAGAATTTTAAATTCTTGATCAAATACATACTTTTTTTTTATAACACAAGAACAAGGAAGGATTCCCTGGATTGGAAATCACCTCAATGTCATATGTGAACATTTAAGACAAACCATTCACTCATATATTCATACTTAATAAGGTGAATATGATAGGAATTGTGATGGCCAGATAATGTTTGGGGATTATTTAGGTCTTAAAGTTTCCTGACATATGGCTTATAGGTGAGGAAAAAATTAAAAAACCTCACCCAGTAAACTTGTCCCAACTTGGGCCTGCTGCATCTGAGGAATTATATTACTGCTATACCACAGTTGTAGAATAAAAAAGTTCCTTTGTTTCACAAATACTAGCACTTTATTTTGCACACTTCCAATTTTTTCTACCAGTTATATTATATGGATGCAAAACATGGACTCTTACTTTAAGGGAGGAAAGGAGATTATGAGTATTTGAGAATAAAATTCTTAGGAAAATTTTTGGGCCAAAGAGAGATGAACAGACAGGTGAATGGAGAAGACTTCATAACAGTGAATTACATGGTCTTTATAGGAAACCAGATATAATAAGAACAGTTAAGTCTTGTAGACTGCGATGGGCAGGACATGTGGCATGAATGGGGAATGAAAGATGTGCATGGAAGCTTCTTGTAGGAAAACTAGAGGGAAAACGCCCAGTTGGTAGACCAAGAATGAGGTGGGAGAATAACATTAAGTATGATTTGAGGGAAGTAGATTATACAGGACATGATTGGAAAACATTGCTTCAGGATAGAGATGTATGGAGAGCTTATGTTCGCGCGGCCATGAACCTACGGGTTCGATAGTGCCAGTGAATAAGAGTTCCAATTTTTTAAAGAATAAAAGTTATGGGCTATAAAACAAACAGCACCTTTTTGACCCCCTTTTTGACTTATTTTAGCACCTTTTCCCTTCCTTTTTTTATCATGAAAATTGTATCTAAAAATCCTAAGCCTAACTACTATTATTGTTTTAATCTTGCGTCCACCCACTGGAGTGCAAGGCAACACAAACCAACTGCTAGATATAGATTTCTCTAACACACTAAGTCCTTTAATGTTTTCATTTTACTGCCACCGGTATCACAAATAGAAGCAGCAACTTTCAAGACATTTTCTATAAGGAAAATGGTATTATTGTCAAATCTTAGCATTAAATAAATACTTTCAAGACAACATTCTAGCATACTGTGAGAACTACACAAGTACTTTTTTTTTGGAATTTCTGAGTTTGTGCTGTAATTTTCAATTTTGTCACAATGTATGAACCATGCAAATCAATTATTTATTTCCAACTGAGTTAGTGCTACAATTTAATATTTGTTGGAAATAACACTATGAGATGAATCAAAATAAATGCCAAGCGCGACAGGCCTAGAAGGTCCTTGGCCTATGTGCTGATCACAGAGGTAGACATGATCATCTAGCTAGTATATGGACGACATTTGGTCAGCATGCAGGTCCCCCAGACATTATACCTGGTCTTCTCAACCTGAGTCAAAATAACTAACTCAAAACAACTAACTCATTATAGCCCTACAATTATTTACATAGTTCTCAAAACCTTATGTACAGTGTAATTGTCTGTTGATGGTCACGTTTTCACTGAGTGACATAAGATAGTTATTGTAGAAGAAATAAGAAATAGCACTCTGAGAAGTCAGTAAAGCCTTAGGTAGAGATCCGTGAAATTTGTGAGTCGCAATAATGCAAAATGCTTTAATTTTGTCATTTTCTTGTACCATTTCTTAACTCCGCTTCCCATAAACCTCAAAAAAAAGCATTTATGAATTGCAAAATAATGCAAAATCCTACAATATATGCGAAATAACACCGAAATTTAAAATTTTCAACGAATTTTGGAGATTTTTTTGTTTGCTAAATTTTTATAAAGCATTTTAAAACACTGTTTTCGGATTCCATCTTCTTTTTTAACTGCCATATCTGCTTCCTCCATGCACTCTTGCAAAGGTAAATTGTTGATACACAGTTCACAACATAGAAGTAATGTTTTCTGTCCTTCTTTGTGCTCAAATATGGTCTCTCCATAGATTATAAGTTTTATGGCCAATATGAATTCCATGTAGACATTTGCAAAATGATTTGCTCTTTGAGGGAAGAGTGTACCGAGTTTGTCGAGAGATCTCTTGAAGCCATCTGTATCCAACTTCAAATGTGGACTAAAGATCTATTTCTCAGTATGGTGTTGTGGTGAGTGATTAAAGGTGCAGATTGAAACCTGAGAATGCAGACACACTCACCGTGGTTGCTTTTTCTTAAAAGGTAACTTTTGCTTACAAATTAGTGACTAGGATTAAAATGTCATGCATTTTAATGTATTGAAATAGATATAAATTTTCCAAGCTAAAAGTTGACCTGAAACTACTGGATATAATAATAATAATAATAATAATAATAATAATAATAATAATAATAATAATAGTTTTATTTTACCTGGCAGAGTTAAGACCTTAAGGCCTTGTCTGTCATTCATTCCTATTGGGTTTAGAATACTAAAACTAGGATTAAAAAGACTAAATTTACATTTCTTTAGAATAACAACACCGCCAAATTCCCATTAACATCGAAATCTTGAAATTTTAAAATGAATTTTCACTAAAAATAAAACCACTTTCACGGATCTCTAGCCTTAGGTCTTGAAAAATTCCTGAAAACAGTTTGTCTACCACATTTATTTTTTAATATCACTTTTCAACTGGCTCAGAGACCGGGCATTCTAAGGCATTACATTACAGATTCCAAGGTTCATAGAACAAATCCTTCCTGATCCCAAGTTGATATAAATATTTTATCTATTCTTTTTAATATTTGTAGGAAATAAAATTAAAAAATTATTATTTTATCCATGTTTCAAGTTATGTGATAAAAATCTAGACAAAGTATATAACACAATCTATAGTAATTATTGCATTTTGTCAATCTCCACCATTGCTTAGCAACACTGCTGCAATGAATGAGTAAATTTAATTTTGTACATATGTACCACTAACTACAAATTTTGGATCAAGAGCAAGGATAGAACACACTCCTACCTGCATAGGCTGAGTCTTATCAATCACCAATTGTGCAGCACTCTGAAGAAATACTTTGATATGCTGATGGAATACTTAGAAGAAACCAATCAAAGATTAACATCAACATCTACTGGCAAACAGCATAACATTTTTGTACGAGACATAGAGATAAATCTGGAAAACATGTAAAACAAAAAGTAAGAACTAAGTTTTGAGGCAATGTGCTAACCACATGTCACTCACTATTAGTTTAGTTAAGTAACTCTTAGAAGGGAGCAACCACCCTCCACATGGCGATGTAACCAGACAGACAGTATGTAGACATAATAAAGTAACATCCTAATGACAAATAAAATGATTTATATACTTGCACATCATTTTAATAATGGTAAGTTTATGTTAATACAAACCAATAAAGACTCTTATTTCCAATATCACCCACAAACAGGACATTGTGAGGAGAGATGATCTTAATGCATTTCATTGCTAAAGACAACTCAAGTGACAATCAGAATTTTATTTAAATTTGCTTTATATCAATACTGACTGAATGAAATATTTGGACTAGATCAATTAACAAATGTTTCAAATTGAATTTTAAATTGTACAAAATAATTCCCAATGTACAAAATAATCCCGACTGTACAAAATTATTCCCATTTAGTTCAGTAACTATAGTTTTTTTTAACTTTTATAGGAATTAATCACTATGAGATTTAATTTATGGTGAAATTAAATGTTTCTTACCTCTCCTCATATAAATCTCCTAAGTAGATCGTGATTTCGAGACCATAACAGTCTCATCTTCAATACTTCTTTGGCGACAGATGTTATGTCGATCGGAAGAAACTCTTCTTCTTCTTCCCTCTGACGGTGGACCGATGAACCTCTGGATCAGGTCAAAATTTGCAAAATTTTGTTGGTATGAGTAATTTTTCAATTTATCAATATGGTAATTTTTTCATTAATTTTTTTTAATCCCTTTATGTTTTGAGATAAATTATTGACTTATTCAATCTATAATTTTTATTATTATTTTTGCATTTATGTTAATATACTCTTATTACGATTTAATTAAAATTACATTCAATAGAATTAAACTTAGAATATAGAAAATTAGCATATTTCAGTTTTAACTATTATTTACACATTCTTTTAATTATTGAGCAGTTTGGAAGATTAAATAAAATGAAATAAAGTTTTCAAAACACGAAGCTATCCCAATTTTGATACATGTACTGCATACTATGTCTAATTTAAGTAACATAAATCATTTCCATTTCTGACATATAAACAATAATATTTGAGATTGTTTATTTTTTATTATTTCACTCACCTCATACTATATAATTCATAGCAGACCCTGGGTTTCTTCACATATTTTGTGACATTGTCAATGCTGCGTCACGTTCACAACTGACGTCCAACGGCCTTCTATCCTGCAGACTGACCTCCGTGCCATCTGGTGGCCAACCGAAGAATTTCCAAATCAGTCCTCTTTCTTTATAACCGGGTATTTCAAAATTCATAGTTGTATTTTCATTCTTGCATATGTAAATTTTTTCCCAAATTGTGAGTTCCTTCGGTTTTTCCAAACTCACAATTTGGAAAAAAATTTACATATGCAAGAATGAAAATACAACTATGAATTTTGAAATACCCGGTTATAAAGAAAGAGGACTGATTTGGAAATTCTTCGGTCGGCCACCAGATGGCGCAGAGGTCAGTCTGCAGGATAGAAGGCCGTTGGACGTCAGTTGTGAACGTGACGCAGCATTGACAATGTCACAAAATATGTGAAGAAACCCAGGGTCTGCTATGAATTATATAGTATGAGGTGAGTGAAATAATAAAAAATAAACAATATTAAAAAACCTCATAGTGTTATTTCCTATCTACATAACTTAATAATATTTGAGTTTTACTTCACATTTACACACGGTCTTGAATTTAAAAAGCTAACAAAAATAGCGGGTTATACCAGATGGGATCAGAAAAGGAACACTGATATCTTAAAAGAATTGAAGACTACGCCAATTTTGGAATATATTAAACAGTACCAACTAAATTGGAAACACCATCTCGAAAGAATGAGTTCAAATCAGATTCCCAAAGCTGTTTATAATTATATACCAAGAGGACGAAGATCACTGGCCCGTCCTATGAAACGATGGAGGGAAAATTTTCTATAGGATCGTAACAGGCCTTGGCCTAATACTTGGAAGGAAGAAGAAGACAAAATTAACTCATACTAATCTTAAATTAGTCTTTTTTTTTTTGTCTAGCATAAATTATTAATTAGGTATAATTTTGGTTAGGTTCATAATTGTCTAGAATACTACTATCTCTCACATAAGTCATACTCTAATTATTTTATCCATGGTAACAGACATTATTTTACTTAATTATTTTCAAGATGGCCACCTAATTCCATGCATATCAGTTTTACCTACATTCACACATATATTATGGGATTTGTTGAACAATTGGGGCTGAAGCCCTTCTTCATTCAGGTTTTCTAACAATGTAATTTTGAACCAAATATGCACACTCTGTATCATAAGAAACACTAGTGTTGATTTAACTTTTATAGCAATTAATCACGATGAGGTTTAATTTATGGTCAAATTAAATTTTTGTTACCTCTCCTCATATAAATGTTTGTTACCTCTCCTCATATAAATCTTCTAAGTAGATCGCGATTTCGAGACCATAATGGTCTCATCTTCAGTACTTCTTTGGTGACTGATGTTATGTGGATCGGGAGAAACTCTTCTTCTTCCCTCTGTTGGCGGACCGATGAAATTCCCGCAAATTTTGACCTGATCCAGAGGTTCATCGGTTCGCCAACAGAGGGAAGAAGAAGAGTTTCTCCCAATCGACATAACATCAGTCGCCAAAGAAGTACTGAATATGAGACCGTTATGGTCTCGAAATTGCAATCTACTTAGAAGATTTATATGAGGAGAGGTAAGAAACATTTAATTTCACCACAAGTGTTGATGTTTAACAATATTACAGGATGCAGCTTAAGTCAGTTAACCACTGCACAGATTACATTCTGAAGGTCCCATATTCAAACCCTAGTTTCAACCAATCTGGTTTTTTTCCTTGCAACCATGTGCAGTGGTTAACTGACTAAAGCCACATCCTGTATTTGAGTTTTAATGCATGTTTACACATACTGGTCTTAAATTTAAAAGCTAACCAAAATATTACACACGAAACTTGTATTTGTCTTTTTTTTCTGCATTGGTTGGTTAGATCACAATTTGGGTAGGTCCTATGTTGGATATGTAGCACAAATCATTCCACTTTAAATGTTTCAGTTCGCATAAAAACATGTTGGTCTTAATTACTTATTTTAGGAATTCACAAATGGTTGGTTGGTTGGTATCTAATGTCGAGCACTTGATAATGAAATCATTCGCTCTCTTGCACTCCAATATTTAGCAGAAAGGCTGGTCTCTTCTACGAAAGCTGGACAACGGAGGAGATGGTTTCTTTCCATATCTTCATTTAAATTGCAAAAAGGGCATTTAGGTGAATCTGTTATGCCAATTCTGTGTAGGTGTTTATTCAAGCAGTCATGTCCCGTTAGCAGTCTGAATGTTGCTACTGCAGATTTTCTTTGTAATGTAGTAATGTCATAAGCTTGTAGATTTTCCCATTCCTTTCCAGATGTTTTGGTGGTGTATTCTTCTCTAAGTTTATTGATGTATTTATTTGAGATAATTCTTTTGATAGAGTGAAAGGAAACTGGAGCAGAAGTTGGGTTTGAAACAATTTTGCTACCCTTCTTGGCTAGAAAATCGGCTATTTCATTACCTGTCACTCCACAATGGGCCGGAATCCATTGAAGTACAACTTTTTTATGTAGACGGGATAAATGTTTTATCATTTTGTGACATTCGATAATTTTGATGCTTTTGGGTGTTGTGTCTCGTGGAATTCACAAATTTAAATTAACAAAAATGACTCATCCTTAGCTTACATTCGTCCTTTTTTTTCCTATCTTAAGTTTTCAGTTAGGTTGAATTTTGGTCAGTTAGCATTTAAGATATCTTGTTCTCGAAAAATTGCAATTTGCTGATTTATGAAAACTTGAACATTGCTATTGATTTTAAAATACAATAGGAAGTAACATTAAGAGTTCTGTTTAATAATTCAGATATTTTGTCTGTACATTCTTACCTCTTATGGTTGTTTTGTCAAACGTATGTTTCAAGGATTCTGACCCTCTCGTCAGTGATTAAAGAATGCAATTGATAATGAATGATGTAAATAATTTGTAATTAATATTTTGGCTTCAACATACAATAATAAATCATAAAACTGGCATATTAATTCATGAAAACTCTTTGGTTACTACATATAAAAGTAAAGTGATCGCACAACAGGCCTCAGGAGACCCTTGGGGTAGTAGGAGGTTAAGGCTCCCACTTTTTCTAGACAATCGGCACTTGATGTCAGCCGGGTTGTCAGCCCTGCGTGACGGCCGCCTTTACCCCCAGAACAGGCGTCTGGTACTCATTTCCGTTAGAGGCTGAGTCGACCCCAGGGCCATAGTGCTGCCAGAGGGTTTGGGTCAGTTTAAAAATCCTGACCCCAACGGGACTTGAACCCTCGACCCTCCGGCTTGTAGCTCAGTGCCTAACCACTACGCTACGGCGTTTTTTTTGCAGCTTCTCGAGATCTGCCTGTTCTCATCATCATAACAACACAAGTCGAGTCACAGCCTCTCAAACAATTCTCCTCCAGACCTCCTTATTTTTGGCACTGTCCAATAAACTCCAACCATCCATCTACTTTTCCTGCCTGATCCCATGGTAAGTAAAAATTTCACTTACATAATTTAATTTGTGATGCGTAAAATTTGTTGATAGAAGTAGAACTGAAGTTGGTTAGTTGTTAATGCTTAAGCATATTGGAGTTCTTCCAATTGCCTTCTTGCTTCCCAGTAGCATAATGACAGAGATCTGCTGTAGCTGTTAAATTTTGACACATCTGAAAATAAATCATGTCCAATCCAGTTTTTCCTGATTTTCCATTGTTTATTTACACTTCCTTGAAATAGGGTAGAAAATAGGAGGCAGGTAATATGGTAGAAAAGGAGGAAACCGAGGAAGATATAGATAGAGAGAAACATCTGATAATTAATTTATTAATTCTGTAATAATAGTTTCAAGAAAAAGTGACATAATCACATATTCGTAAAATCTACAAAATTGCCATTAGGTTTTAATGTTGATGTATAAGCAATACTATTTTAGTTTTATTTCACGATTATACACTTCAGCCTCTAATTTAAATTACTCACATTTAATGTTTTGGTTTAGCATAGGTCACTTTCAATTAGGTTTTTATATTCCTTAAATCGGTAAAGAATGATGAATAGAATCACTTGTGCTAACTTTACACAAACATAGGAAAAACAAGTACAAACACAAGTCTTACGAAATGAATGCTATTTTGTATTTTGTGCCTATAATTTTGTTTACTGAAAACAAGTTATTTTTTAATGTTAGGAATAATACATATGTCATGAAAATTTCTTGAAATCCACTTTTAATTTTTCAAAATCACCAATCCATAACACATGAGCCTACCAAAATCTTAGTTTTCCAACAAAGCTAAATAGCTGGAGCTACATGGATCCAGGTTCAAATCTTGCCAAAACTCAAGGTAAGTAATAAGAGTTTCATTTATTATATCCGTACCTGAGAAGCAAAAAGGTGTATGTCCAGTTTATATCTATTTTATTTTATTTGTTATATGTTTATCAATTATTCATACTTTTGTTACAAAAATGAATGAATACACAACATAGAAAAAATATTTGTTCATCTTACACTTGTTGTGATTTTAATACAACATAATGTTGATTGTCTAAAAACTTTTAGAAGAAAATCTAATCGTATTGGTGATGTAGCTTTATTGCTTGGATATAAAATTTTGGTAGATGAAATTTTGTTTATTATTTGGATTGTATAAGGAATAGAATGGAAATAGAATTATGTTGGACATCTACCAAATGATTCCAATTTGCAACATTTTTTTTTGTGTAACACAGGCATATGTGGGACATCCACCTTTTTCCTCTAACTCTAGATTAAATTATTGCATTTTGCTGGGCATATGTGAGGCTTCAGACTTTCTATAGCAAAGCAACATTAGGAAAAAGTTTATCTTCACACTATATTCCTGTTTAATGAGTATCTTCATGCCATAGACAATCAAAACTCAATTTTTTTAAGTTTTATTGGAGTTAAAGATGATTATATAACAAGACCCATGCCGTAACCAAGTGGTTAAGGCAAGATGCCGTGGTTCAGAGCTACAGACTTGCACTGATTCAAGTCTCCATGGGGGAAGAAATTTCGGCCAGTATGAGAATGTGCCCACCCAGCATCGTGAGGAATCTGGGTAATTACAATAAGTAGCGGCTCCAGGTTGATAAAACCACTGTAACGGCTGTGGGACCTGACATGATGACCACATGTCACCCCTACACTGGCTGTATGATTGTCTACCTCTGTGATTAATACATATTTATGTGAGGCCAACAGCCTCACATGCCATTCAGTTTTTTTTTTTTTATTAAATAACAAAATTAATTTTTCTACAGGAAAGATCATGATGTAGTTAGTTCACAAAGCAGAGTCACTCTATGTTACTGTGCAAATTACATTCATATATATTATCCTCCCAAGTTAAATCTGCAAGGACCAAATATGCTGTCTTTTTCTTCCTCCCTTACTATGCTTTGTATTGTTAGGGGGAGAGGCAAATACTGTGCTTTAAATGGTCTGACACCTTCATCAGCCATTGGCCAAATGAATAATCTGAAAACCCCGTTACAATTGGTTTATAATGTAGGAATTGGCTGTCCTATCTTTGCCTTTCTCATTATATGTTGCCATTAATGATTTAATGTGACAGTTGATAAATACTGTGATTAGACACATTCAGCAGAACATGACCAAGTGATTGATTTCACTACACATTCGTGAAATTTGCAAGTCGCAATAATGCAAAATGCTCTAATTTTGTCATTTTCTTGTACCATTCTTAACTCCACTTCCCATAACCTCACAAAAAGCATTTATGAATCGTAAAATTATGCAAAATCCTACATAATGCAAAATAACACCGAAATTAAACATTTTCAACAAATTCTGGAGATTTTTTTGTTCTATTTGCAAAATTTTCATAATGCATTTTTAAACACTGTTTTCGGATTCCATCTTCTTTTTAACTACCATATCTATTTCCTCCATGCATTGTTGCAAAGGGAAATGGTTTCAACACAGTTCACTACTAAGAGGTAATATTTTCTGTCCTTTTCATGCTCAAATATGGTCTCTCCATAGATTTTTATGTTCTGTGGTCAATATGAATTCCAAGCAATACAAATTATATTAACGTGTAAACATAAGTTTCTTCCCCTTAAATTTTTGCAGACATAATTATCAATTTTATATCAATCATTATTAAGTAATGATATGTTCAAATCTGAAGAAAACATTTCTTTAAGTAGACCAGCCTCATGGGCCAGTGGTCAGCGTTCCTGACTATTGTTCATGAGGTCCCGGGTTCGATTCCCGATCAAACCATAGGAATTTTTCCTTAAAAGGAATTATTCTGTGGTTGCCCATGGTCTGGAATTTAGGTTAAGAACTCTCCTCGTGCTTCATTATCATTTATCACCCATCATACCATAGGGGTGACGTAACTCCGCCTTCCAGGTGTCCCAACCTAAGAAATGGATTACAATTCTGCCAATGCCAGGGGACAAAGCCAGAAATGTCATAAAAGACAACTTGGTGGCATTAGAAAAAATAAAGTTTAAACACTAACCTGACAATAATGCAAGCATTGCCAAATTTGAATAAGCCAACAATGGACCATGAGTAATTATATCATATTGATAATATTATTATTTCCAATTTAATTAAAACTACTGGATATATCATTCTTATTGGGTTTAATTTACTAAACTAGGATTAAAAAGACTTAAATTTACATTTTTTTCTTTTAGAATAACATTGCCAAAATTCCAATAACGTCGAAATCTTGAAATTTTAAAAACAAATTTTGCCTAAAAATAAAACCACTTTCACGGATATCTATCTGTCACACATGTTTACAGATTCTCTGCCCACACTAAAATTCATTCATTTGTGATCAGGTATACAGTCTGTCATTTTTTAATGTGCCAGTTATTCAATATTAGTTATTTTTCATTTAGTTATTTTACATATATTTTAGTTACTATACTTTTATTTATTTTATTTACATATTTTATTTATTTGTGACAAGTATGTCAAATATTACTATCCACACAAAGTAAAAAAATTATACTTAGGGTTAATAATTAAATGAATCATGATTATGAGGCAAGAAGAAATCACGATTCATTTAATTATTATTAATTGAACCTCATAATGTTAAAAATTCCCAAATTTAATATATAAATACTTAGGGTTATTCAACATTATGACAGTTTTCTATTCTTGCCAAAGTTAAAATTTATTTAAAATTGTAGACTTTCACGGCAAGTATTTTGATTCATGTATTTTATGTCTTTCGGGCTAAATGGCCGTGGTCTGGTTTTATTAACACTCGATGTTTCATCTACTACTGCGGTAGACATCCTCAGGAGATTCTGCGTGTTCTGTGACCTTAACTCTTCAAATGTCGGCTGCAGACATTTGAAGAGTTAAATGGTCACAGAACACGCAGAATCTCCTGAGGATGTCTACCGCAGTAGTAGATGAAACGTCGAGTGTTAATAAAACCAGACCACGGCCATTTAGCCCGAAAGACATAAAATACATGAATTAAAATTTACTGTCTTAAGCAGTCAAGTTAATAATCCAGCATTGAGAGCTTCAATCGTGATAGGAATGAATAAATATCCACAAAATAAGGTACCAGTACCACATCATTATATCTAGGGAGTAAAACATAATAATAATATAATAATAATAATAATAATCTCTATCTTCGGGTTTTTACAGCTGCTGCCGTCTTCCCGTGCCAAACCTCCAAAGCCTACGGTCTTGGCATCTTCGATGCTTAGCCCTCTAGCTTGCATTACTGTCTTCATGTTTTCCTTCCATGTTAACCTTGGTCTTCCTCTTTTCTTCTTTCTGTTAGGATGCCATTCATATAGTTGCTTCGGCCATCGCTCATCTTCCATTCTTAAAACAATGTCCTAACCACTTTAATTCCTTTTCCTCAATTCTTTCAATTATGCTTTCTTCTGCTTCCATTTTGTTTCTAATTTCCTTATTTGTGACACATTCTAATTTAGACTTTCTGGCACTTCTTCGTAAATAATCCATTTCTAGAGCTATTAGTCTATTCTTGTAGTACTTATTGATTGTCCATACCTCACTTCCGTACATTGCAACAGATTCCACCAATGTTTTACCAATATATTTTTTTTTGTCTTTCCAAATATGCTTATCCCACCATATGGAATTTAATGATGATATTATTTTGCTACTCAATTCAATTCTATGTTTTATGTTCTCTTTGCCTATACCTTCGATGTTATCCATAATCATTCCCAAATATTTAGTTTGTTTCACTTGCTTTATTTGGATTCCATCTTCCAATACTAAGTTTTCTCTTTCATTGCTATTTATTGCCAGATATTCTGTTTTTTGTAAATTTACTGTGAGACCCCATGATTCATATGTGCTTTTCAACCTTTTTGTCATGAATTCCATATCAAAATTGTCTTGTGCTAAAACCAGTTGATCATCGGCAAATTGTAATGTCAGCAAAAATCTATTGCCTATTGGGATCCCCATACCTTTGCAGCTTTGTTTCCATTTCGTTAATATAAATTCTACATAAATATTAAATAAAATTGGTGATAGACTGCACCCTTGTTTCAATCCCTTTGAGGTGTTTATAGGATTAGACATTATATTTCCCATTTTAACATAAGCGGAGTTATCTTTATAGGTTTGTTTAATAATTTCTATTAGGTTTCTGTCAATATTGTATTTCTCCAATACTTCCCATAATTTGTTCCTCGGAATTGAGTCATAAGCTTTCCTCTAAATCTATCATTGTCAAATTGGGTTTCTTCTCCAACTGCAGTCCATTTTTTCAATTAACTGTTGTATTGCAAATATATTTTAATAATATATATTTATTAAACACAATGTGTACACTAATATTACATACATGGTTTTACCATTTTGCTACTAATTCGTGAATTGTTTTGGTTCTGTTTTCGCACTTCACTAAGTGATACTTTGGGCACGGTTTGCTACAGAGTTTACAGATGCAGGCCTCCTCGGGTTCATGGTACTTTGTTTATGACATATTTTCCCATGGAAGCCGTGAGCGGCGAAGCGTGTGTATAGTGGCGAAGTCGAAAATTTGGTCCTTTCCATTCGTCTGTGTTTAATGCTTCCGTTTCCGTGATTTCGATCGGAATCTCTCTGGCTTTTCTCTGTCTCTCCTCGATTGCTGTTTTGTATGCCTGCGTTTCTGGTAGATCGAAGTGTTTTGGATATCTTCTATGAAGTAAGACTCCTTTGCTATTATGTAGGCATAGCTATGTCTTGTGAATTTTGAAATTGAAAGAGCCCGTTTTTAGGAATCTCGCTTTTATGCTTTCAAGTTTCATGAAATTTTTGGCTGTGAGATATGTCCATATTAGCTGGATTCCATAAGTGGCAACCGGCATAACTTTGATGTTGAATAATGCTATTGCCGTTGGTAGGGATAGGTTTCGTAACTTTGGAATGTCATAAATGGCTTTTGGTGGCAGCTGTAGCACGCTCTTGTATATGCATCGAGAATACTGTTCCGGTGGTCTGTAATGTT
>JASPKZ010010636.1:0-22045 GCA_030220185.1 Diploptera punctata | reverse complement strand
GTTAAGATGCAAGACTCATCCCGTGATTAAAGAAAGGAAATGCTCTTCACAATCATGACCTCAACGAGGGAAATGATGGACGGAATTCAGGTTACATACTCGTAACTAAGAGTATTTACATCTTAAAGGCCCTAGCGAAATTATGTGTAGGGCGAGCACACTCGGTCGAACCCAGGCTCTAGATTAGGAAAGGCAAAATTGAATTTTATCCAGCAATGGAAAGTGAAAGCCCGCGGTAAAATACAGGGAGATCCTGACGATTTTTGAACCTAGTAAAACCTGAATTGCAATAAGGGCGTAAATGTATTCATGAGAAATCATAAGACCAAAACATAAGAGCATTTCCTTTGCAACTTGAGGCTAGCTATAAGGGACACATAGGACAATGGGTGCACCAAACTAAACGATACATGTAGATAACAAAGAAATCTAAAGCCAGAACGTCTAATATAATAACGAAGATTATGATGGCTGAAAATGAAGCCTCTAAGCAATAAAGTTAAATTAAAAATGACCAAGGGTGATAGGGGGGATGCGGACCCATGTGTACGGGATAGCACCAAACCCATAATCAATGTTATAGTTCTCTCTCCCAGTTTTAATGCCATATGCATAAGATTGCAGCTTCCACGCTTGGACTGCGGCCACCACCCACGACACCACATGATGGGAGGCAGATTAAGATGGCCAGACACACGGAGCACCCTATATATCTGAGGACGAGGGCAGCATAAAACGCTGCAAGGACCAACCACACCCTGTACATCTAAGGACGCCGGGTAGCTGCCAGGATCAACACACATCTCGAGGCGGAGCATGAGATGGATGAATGTCCAGACTCGCAACCAGCTGAGACAAAACACCTCATTAGCAGTAAAAACCAAACCCAGGCCATTATAAAAATAATAACGACTTTCTCCAACGCAAACCTTGGCCTAACCTCCTTCATTCCGATTTTTTTTCCCTATAGAAGAGTCAGGAAAACAAACTCCACGTCAAGATTAATTCCTATCAACCCTTTCACAAGTTCTCCTTGGACCTAACTGGGTTTTGATTAAAGAAACTGGGCATGACAAAAGAGGCCTACCTGGACCAACGGCAGCTGAAACCGAACAACGACCTCGAGCATTAGGACATTGCCTCCTCCATCGCGGCAAGCAGACACAAAACCTGACCTCCAAGCTGGCCACAGCAGACACCACAGTTTTTATAATTTTTATCAATGATCCGGTTCACGGAATAGACCTGTCAGAGTGAATAACAAAAAAAAAAGGGGGAAAACGTCGACGTACATAACAAAAGTAATGAAATGTGATAAAGTGCGTCGGATATTGGATAACAGTGTAAGTGCGTCGGTTCCAAAAGAAACCACAGAAGGTTTAAATAAGGAAGAAGAATGGAGACAAGAATTTTTTTTAGTCAATATTTTTTGTTTTTTTTCAGCAAATAAACATTAAATTTTTTTCTCTGAAACAATGCTCAGGCATGTTGGCTTGCTATATTGTGATTTTTTTTTGTTTTTTTTTAAGTATGGTGTTCTCACACTAAGTAACGGATCTTGCCGATATTTCGACGAAATGTAAAGTATCCGGGGCAATTTACAAGTAAAAGACGATCTAACCCTCTTAGGATGAGAACAAAATACTTCCAGGACAGATGGAATCGCCAATTGACGACGAGAGGTGCACTCCCACTTAAGGCTAAGTGATAAGAAAATGTTAGGACAACCCCCGAGAGGTGAGAGATATCCTGTAAGAAAAAAGACTTTCGGGTTTTTCAACCCTACAGTCTTATTTAAGGGGGGAATATTACAAATACAAAAGGGCCTGATTACAGATATCATAAAAATAAAGACAAAGATGGACATTTAATAATATAACCCATATTAATATAGTTAATAATTCTAATTCTATTAATATAGTTAATAATTCTTGTTAAGGGAAACTTGTAGTTTAGAAATTTGTAATCAATTGTTAAACATTTCATGATAACCAAACAGTCGTTATCTAGGGTCAAAGTAGGGATGGTGATGGCTTTGTCAATTCAAGTTGCATCATCCTGACCTTAGATGTGGAATTGTTACTAAAGATGACATCATGATAGCTGGGACTGGTATGATAGATTATCTGATTTTTCGATATGTATAAAGAAGAGTGTTTTGGATGGGGAAGGGACAGCAGCGGGACTGAGTGCGGTCCCCTCAGGAGGGCCCAGCGGGCCGGTGGCGTCTACATGGGTAACGTATTGTCATCTGTCATGTCTTTGGTCATTTTAATACTTAGAATCAATACGGGACCAAATGGTCCGAGTAACTTAGAATATGAAACAAAATTGAATATTTTAAAATAATGGATATCTCTCTAACTATTAGCATTTTAGTAACAGAATATTTTTGACGTTTGACATGTGGCGATTTCAGCTGAATTAAATAACAGTGTTTTTTGAGTTGATTTCTTTATGTTTGGTATTTATTGTAATAAATAATGTTATTTCTCGTTTAATGTGGTTTATTATGTTTAGTTGTAGAACTCCTACTCCAAAATCAAGGCCAACCGCTCGGGCCAAAGACCACTTAAACAATAGTGAACTTAACGCTATCATTACGCTGGGGCTTAACGGACGCGCTCGCGTAACATTCATTTATTTCAGTTGGAATTTTTTCAAGTAGCCTGTCTGTATATGCAACCACAGTGTGTTTCATATGATATAGGTTATCAGACACTATAACTATGGGATGATGTTCTCTAGAATACCAGGCTGCTGCAATAAATAAACTGACTTGAGGTTGAACCCAATGAAAACTTTGTATTTCATCTTGTGCAGAACAAGTAAAATTTTCAGAGAAGTCCATCTATATGACTTCAATATTTGGTTTGAAGTTGGAAGATGTGGCCATTAACCTTTCTTCATTATAGAATTTTGCCTGTTCTCTTTTCATAAAACAATGTTCCAAGAAAAAGGGCGATAAGGAAAGTATATATTCTGCCAAATCGGCTGTACTATCTTCCTCCTGAACCTGGCTGAACGCCCTTCTTTTCTCCATACATGCCATGAACCATTCAATGTGGAGACCTCTTGATTATTAAAGACTTTCTCTCCTGCAAGTGATTGTACAACCTGTCCCTGCAATCAGCATTTCATGACCCAGTAATCTTATTTTGCTGACAAGCACACAATTTCAACCAGATAAGATGATGAGTAAGCTGAACATGCCGGAACTATGTTGTGCAAAGAATTCACAGCCAAAATCTAATTCTCAGATGCCTAAATCTAGCAACATGTTTTCTCTTTTTTTTTCTTCTTCTTCAATTGAGATCTTGACTTCCTTCTTATGTTCTTCAATTTCTTTCTTCTCTTCTTTTCTCTATATTTCCTTACACTGATTGTATGCTGTTCTTTATACTCATCATAATTAGCTTCCTCCTTAAGCTTCTGCCTCATTTTCTTCATTCTCTCAGCAGAGGTTGATGGAATTTTGGCAATCACAGAATGAAAACAATGTCCAGTAATGTAAAATTTTATTCCATCGCTAAAAATAAGTCAAGTAATTTTCTTCTCTCTGAAATGTGTGAAAACCCCATACTTTAAGTTTTTCATTGTCACTCACATTACCTTAATATAATATGATATATATCACATTAAATAAATTCATAGGAAGTTGTTAATTTCACCCAATAAAATTCTTTACCACTTTTTAATAATACCAGATTTTTTAATAAAAATGAACAACATTTATTGCTTTTTAATTAATAAAATGACATATTTTGTCACATTACACGTTAATATGCAAATTCTAAATTTAATATTACTCTGTCCAATCAACATCTATATAAGTGCTTTTTGTTGTATTTCATACATCAAAGTATGAGAAAGGAAATTACAAACTCCCAATATATTATGTTGCTTTAAAATTTAAAAAAAAACACCTTGAAGTTATTGAAAATAGGGTAATAACATCTGCATGAAACGCTGCTATCTTCTTGGAGCCAGAACAACAAAGAAATAGGTTTCCCACATAAATGCTATTATGAAACTGGAAGTCCAAAAAGTAGACAACCTTATAATAAAAAAATAAACTCAAATATACAATGTTAAAAAATAGACCAAAATGTCCCTTTTATCATGGAATGACCCATTGGTGATTATTACCTACCGATCTGCCATCTATGTGCAAATTTCAATTAAACCGTTAAACCACTCCTTTCTCTATGCTGACAAGCGGTACCACGGATTACGCGTGAATATTTAATAATGATCATGACATATAACACCTTAATGTCGTTAATGTCCACCACTGTGGTATCGAGGTAGCGAGCTGCCTTGACACGCAGTGGGCCTGGGTTCGATCCCCGGTTGGGGCAGTTTTGTCTGGGTGAGGTTTTTATCGGGGTTTTCCCTCACCTGTAAGACAAATGTCAGGAAAACTTTAAGACCCAAACTGTCTCCGATATCATATGGCCATCATCATTATCATCAACATCCTTCACCGGTGTAGAAAGCAACGGGAAGCTACCACACCTACAATTCTCTAGTAAAGCTGTAAGCATAGTATGAAAATGCTATGATTGCAATGAAGGACCTGCTTTTGGGCAGAATTACTATGGATGCATGGAATGTTGTTACTAGAATGTATAAATAAAAAAACATACCACTTTGATTACACGCTAAAAAAAACATTTGCCGGAACAAACAAAATTAACTATTTAATTATTTATTTATATTCATATATGTATATTTATATACAAACGGGATAGGAATTTTACCGCACTAAAATTGTGAGCCAAATTTAATGTTATCAATTTACTTATTATAATTCATTCTTCGTGGGTTGAATCAGGCCTGTAACAACGCCGATAACTCTAACGTACAATATTTATATACCATGCACCAGGTATTATATGTAATTTTATGAGAGCATGGAAAAAACTATAACTTAAAACCACTCTTTTATTTAGTAGACCTATATTTGAAGTGCCCCCACCGTAGCCAAATGGTTTAAGGCAAGATGCATTGGAACAGAACTACGGGACTTGCGGTGGTTCGAGTACTCATGGGGGGAGAAATTTACTCTGGTAATTTGGCCAGTATTGGACCAGTGCCCACCCACCATCGTGAGAAATTTTTGTAGCTGAAGTAAGTAGTGGCTCCACGTTGAGAAAATCAGCTGTACAGGCTGGGGGACCCGACATGCTAACTACATGTCACACCTAAACTGGCTGGGTGATTTACTACCTCTGTTATTGACACATGTGGATGTGAGGCCAGTAGTCTATGGGTCTTCTAGGCCAATCGAGCTACGAGTTTTATACTTCAAGAATGCATTGCAATACTTAGGTCAATTTTTTTTTAAACTCGACTTACACCACTTTGACTTTAATATATATATATACATGTCATTATAATTATTTAACATTAGAGAACTTTTTTAATATTTGTTTACTTTACTTTCATTACTTGCTCATAATAGTTTAAATAAATTATGTTAGATTGTGAGCATATGCGATTCACAAAGAGGGTATTAGTCACTCTTTTCTATAATCAGTGATTGATTTTGTGATTTCACTGCACTCTGTTATGTAATATTGTTCGAATCTCTTCCCGGACAATTCAACTTCACTTTTTTTATGATATCAATTTGTATAACCTGCTGAAAGCCGCATATAACTTTACAAATAACATTATTTACATATAATCTTAACTCATGTCCAACTCAGGGTCGTGTCAAGGGATGAGACCCTGATATAGAGGTCTGTGGATGACAATGGTGCTGGCGACCTAGCCTGACACACCGTCATGGGGCAGATCACTGAAACGAATTAGATGAGTATGGATGAATGAAATTCTGGCAGGGAAACCTGGAAGAAATTTCACAAGCTCCGTTTCGTCCACCAAGAAACCACATGGAGTCACCGGGATCGATCTCGGGATCCCAACTGTGACAAGCGAGTACCTAACAGCTGTAGCAAAGTACCCTCAAAAATGATAGCAGTTCATTATTATAGATTTTATATTATTATACTAATAGGATCCATATGGCCATTAAGATTAATATCAGATTTTAATACTTCTGAAACTCTTAAGTTAGTTATCACACAAATTAATATATTAACATTTACAAGTAAAATGACAGTGAGATTGAATAGTTGGCATATTATATGCCATACTCAAGTTTTTTTTTCTGTCCCCGGCTTTGACAATGGGTAATAGAATATAATTTCAATTTTTATCTTATATGACTTCAAGGCATAATCTATAAATCAAATTGTATATGATCATACAATTTTTTTTGATCTTATATGATTCGAATTATAGGTTATGCCTTCAAATCATATAAGATAAAAAAAAAGAATTTGATCATCATCCAGCTATTATGCCTGTTGCAAGTTTCCCCCCCCCCCCCCCGGTTTTGACAATGGGTAATAGAATGTAACTTAATTTTTTTGATCTTATATGATTTGAAGGCATAACCTACAAATCAAATCTTATAAGACCAACAAATTGTTTTTTGATCTTATATGATTTTATTTGTAGTTTATGCCTTCAAATCATATAAGATAAAAAAAAATACGAAGTTCTTCTTTATCATCCAGGGATTCAGCCAGTTGCCTCGTTTTGGTTTCACGAAGACTAGAATTGTTCAGACTATCTTCTGTGTGGGCGTCGAACATTACATTCTATTAACCGTGGTTAGAAACAAAGAGGATTAAAATACTTATGTATGGCATATATCAAGCCAACTATTCAATCTCGCTGGCATATTACTTGTAAATGTTAATATGTAAATTGTGTGATAACTTACTAAAGTGTTTTATTCAGTCTATAAACACAAGATATTAACAATTAGAATATACTTAAATGAGTATATATATTTTTTTATATTTTATTTATTGTAATCTACACATGATCTCTATTGGCAATTTTTACCTACCCGCTCTGCCATCTACGTGCGATATTTCTACTAAACCGGTAAATACTCTTAGCTTTCTCAATGCTCACAAGCGGCTACCATGCATTATGCACGAATATTTAATAATGATCATGACACACACACACATATATATATCTGCGTATTTATTTTCCTTTACGGTTCTTAATATAATTATGAATAAAAAAATCATCCCACTTATATTACACGCAAAAAAAAAAAGCCTGATCAAATAAAATTAATTATATATATAATAACGGAGTGGTAATTCTACCGCAATAAAATTGCAAGCAAATATTAATGTTATCAATTTACTTATTTTAATTCATTCTTCGTGGAATGATTTATAACAAATGCCGAATACTATAACATACAAATTTCATATATCATGAGCAATTTTATGAGAGCATGTAAAACCTGTAACTTATACTACTCTCTTATTTAATACATCTATATTTCAGTGTCCCGCCACCGTAGTCAAGTGGTTAAAGCAAAATGCGTGGAAGCAGAATTCGGTGGTTCGAGTACTCATGGGGAGAAAATTTTCTCTGGTAATTTGGCCAGTATTGGACCAGTGCCCACCCTCCATCTTGAGAAATTTTTTATAGCTGAAATAAGTAGTGGCTCCAAGTGAGAAAATCAACTTTACCGGCTGGGGGACCCGACATGCTAACTACATGTCACCTCTAAACTGGCTAGGTGATCAACTAACTCTGTGATTGACACATGTTGATGTAAGGCCGGTAGTCTATGGGTCTTCTAGGCCTATCGACCTAAGAGTTGTTATACTTCAAGAATGTATTGCAATACTTGGTCAATTTTTTTTAACCTACTTACCTTACACCGTTTTGACTTTCAGCTCCTCATATATATATATATATCATTATAACTATTTAATATTAGAGAACTTTTTAAATATTTGCTTCTTTGATTTCATTCCTTCCTCATTTGCTAATAGATTAAATAAATTCTGTTAGATTGTGAGCATATGCGATTCACGAAGAGGGTATTAGATACTCTTTTCCATAATCGGTGATTGATTTTGCTATTTCACGGCACTCTGTTATGTAATATTGTTCAAATCTCTTCCAGGACAATTCAACTTCATTATTTTTATGATCGGAATTTGTATAACCTGCTGAAAGGGGTACTATAACTTTACAAATAATATTATTAACAATATAATCGCAACTCGTGTCCAAATCAGGGTCGTGTCAAGGTATGAGACCCTGTTATAGAGGTCTATGAATGACACTGATGCTGGCGAGCAAGCCTGACACACCGTCATCGTGCAGATCATCGAAACAAATGAGATGTGTACGGAGGAATGAAAATCTGCCAGGGAAACCTGGAAGAAATTTCCCAAGCTCCGTTTAGTCCACCAAGAAACCACATGGAGTCACCGAGAATCGATCTCGGGACCCCAGCTGTGAGAGGCGAGCACCCAACAGCTGTAGCAAAGAGCCCTCACAAATGATAGAAGTTGATTATTATAGATTTTTTATTATTATTCTTATAGGAACCAAATGACCATTAAGATTAATATGAGATTTTTTATATCTGAAACTCTAGTTAGTTATCAGGATCATACAATTTAACATTTAAAAGTAATATGCCGGTAACATTGAATAATTGGAGTATTACGTGTCATACTTAAGCTTTTCTTTTCTTGTTTTGATAAAGTAAAAGTAATAAAACTTAATTGGTTTGTCTTATATGATTAGAAGGCATAACCTACAAATCAAATCAGATAATAAGATCAATTTTCATTTTTTTTACATAATAATATGATTTTATTTGTAGTTTATGCCTACAAATCACATAAAATCAAAAAAAGAAAGTGCATCATCTTCACCCAGGGATTAAGCCTGTTGGCTCATCTCGGTTTCATTTAGGCTAGAATTGTTCAGACCATCTACTGTGTGGGCGTCATAACATTATATATGATTCTATCAGCAGCTGTCGAAGGGAGAGGGATAAACATCAAAGATATGGCATATAATACGTCAACTATTCAATCTCGCTGGCATATTACTTGTAAATGTTAATATGTTAAATTGTGTAATAACTAACTAAAGTGTTTTATTCACTCTATAAACACAAGATGTTAGTGATGAGAAAATACAGAAATGAGTATATAGAAAGAAGTATATTTTATTTATATTTACCTACACAGAATATCCACTGGCGATTATTACCTACCGCTCTGCCATCTATGTCCAATATTTCAATTAAACACGGTAAACACTCCTATCTCTATGCTAACAAGCTACCAGGGATTATGCGTGAATATTTAATAATGATCATGACACATATATATATATATTTTTTTTTTTCCTTTACTGTCGTTAATACAATTTATGAATAAAAAAAAGCATCCCCTTTGATTACACGCTAAGAAAAAGATTTGCCGGAACAAACAAAAATTAATTAATTAATTATATTTATATATGGATACTTACATATAAACGGGGTAGGAATTTTACCGCACAAAAATTGAGAGCCAAATTTAATGTTATCGATTTACTTATTTTAATTCATTCTTCATGGGTTGATTTAGGCCTATAACAACGCCGATAACTCTAACGTCAATTTTTATATACCATGCCACCATAATATGTAATTTCATGAGAGCATGAAAGAACTATAAGTTATACCACTCTTTAATAATCTATATTTCAAGTGTCGCACACCGTACCCAAGTGGTAAGGCAAGATGTGTTGCCGCAGAACTATGGGACTTGCGGGTGGTTCGAATACTCATGGGTGAAGAGAATTTCTGATGGTAATTTGGCCCCTATTGGACCTGTGCCCACTCACCATTGTGAGGTATTTTTGTAGCTGAAATAAGTAGTGGGTCCAGAGTGAGAAAAATCAACTATACCGGCTGGGAGACCCGACATCCTAACTAAATGTCATTCATAAACTAGCTGGGTGATCAACTACCTCTGTTATTGACACATCTGGATGTGAGGACGGTAGTCCTATGGATCTTCTAGGCCTATCGAGCTACGAGTTTTATACTTCAAGAATGTATTGCAATACTTATGTCAATCTTTTTTAAAACTCGACTTACACCACTTTGACATTAAGCCCCTCATGTATATATATATATGTTAACATTAGAGAAGTTTTAATATTTGCTTACTTTACTTTCATTATTTG
Source organism: Diploptera punctata (assembly GCA_030220185.1). Lineage (NCBI taxonomy): Eukaryota > Metazoa > Arthropoda > Insecta > Blattodea > Blaberidae > Diploptera > Diploptera punctata. The sequence goes on along the minus strand of JASPKZ010010636.1, from coordinate 11,956 downwards.
CTCAGTTGCTAATAGTTTTAATAATTTATGTTAGATTGTGAGCAATATGCGATTCACAAAGAGGTATTAGTTACTCTTTTCTATAATCAGTGATTGATTTTGCAATTTCACGGCACTCCTGTTATGTGATATTGTTTTAATCTCTTCCCGGACATTTCAACTTCACTTTTTTTATGATCCCAATTTGTATAACCTGCTGAAAGGCATATATAACTTTACAAATTAACATTATTTACATATAATCTCAAATCGTGTCGTCCAAATCAGGATCGTCTCGAGGGATGACACCTTGATATAAAGGTCTGTGAATATCTAAGATGCCCGCCCTAGCAATCCTGACCAACCAGTCATGGGGCAGATGAACGAAACCAATGAGATGAGTATGGAGGAATGAAATTCTGGTAGGGCAACCCAGAAGATACCACCGAGAAGAAATTTCCCAAGCTCCGTTTCATACAGCAAGAAACCACATGGAGTCACCGGGAATCAATCTTGGGACCCCAGATGTGAGAGGTGAGCGGTCTAACAGCATGCAGCATAGAGGCCTCACAAATGATAGCAGTTTATTATTATAGATTTTTATTATATTCTAATAAAGCCCAAAAAACCATTAAGATTAATATGAGATTTTACTATTTCTGCAAACACATTAGTTTAATTATCACACAAATTAACATTTACTAGTAATATGCCAGCGAGAGTTGAATAATTGGCGTATTATATGCCATACTTAAGTTTTTTTGTTTTCCTTTTTCCCGTTTTTTGACAACAGGTCAAAGAAATATAACTTTTTTTTTATCTTATAACGATCAGAAGGTATAACCTACAAATCAAATACATATAAGATAAATTTTAATTTTTTTGGTAGTACATGATTTTATTTGTAGTTTATGCCTACAAATCATTCAAGATAAATAAAAAAATGGATCATCATCACCCAGGGATTAAGCCTGTTGGCTCGTTTCAGTTTCATGAAGGCTAGAATTGTTCAGACTATCTACTCTGTGGGTGTCATATATTATGTATAATTCTATTAGCCGCTGCTTGCACCAACAGGGAAAGAAACCTAAATATGACATATAGTACACCAACTATTTAATCTCGCTGGCATATTACTTGTAAATGTAAATATGTTAAATTGTGTGATTACTAACTAAAGGTGTTTTATTCACTCTATAAACACAAGATGTTAGTGATAGAGTGAAATACATAAATGAGTATATATATATATAATATATATATATATATATATATATATATATTTTTTTTACTTATATTCATCTACACAAAATCTCCACTGGCGATTATTACCTATCGCACTGCCATCTATGTGCAATATTTCAACTAAACCGGTAAACACTCCTTTCTCTATGCTCACAAGCGGCTACCAGGGATTTCGCGCAAATATTTAATAATGATCATGACATATATATATTATATATATATATATATAATTTTTTTTTTCCCTTTACTGTTCTTAATATAATATATGAATGAAAACATAATCCCACTTTGATTACACGCAAAAAAAAACATTTGCCCAGAACAAACAAAAATTAATTAATTATTTATATTTATATATGTATATGAAATGGCGATTGAAAAATTGAAGATGAATAAAGCATCGGGTTCAGATGAGATACCAGCAGAACTGATAAAATCAGGGGGAGAAAAATTGATGGACAACATACGCTGTTTGCTTAGTATGATTTGGGAAAAAGAAGCTCTTCCAGATGAATGGAAGGAATCAATTATCGTACCAATTTATAAGCAAGGAGATAAAACTGATTGCAACAACTACAGGTGCATCTCATTACTTTCAACTTTGTACAAAATTCTTACAAATATATTAGTAAGCAGACTTACTCCCTATATTGATGACATTCTAGGAGATCATCAATGTGCATGTGGAAGAAACAGGTCTACAACAGATCAGATTTTTAGTAGTATAAGACAGATTTTAGAAAATAAATGGGAATATAATGGTACTGTACATCAACTATATGTAGACTTCAGAAAAGCATATGATTCAATTAAGAGGGAGAAGTTATATAGTATCCTGCTAGAGTTCGGAATTCCTAAAAAGTTAGACTTATACGAATGTGTCTAAATGGCACAAAGAGTAGGGTGCGTGTAGGCAAACAGTTTTCGGACACTTTTGAAATACAGAATGGGTTAAAGAAAGGAGATGCACTATCTCCTCTCTATTTAATTTTGTACTAGAGCATGTCATTAAATCTTTAGAGAATAAGGAAGGCTTACAACTCAATTGTATTAATAAGCTGTTAGTTTATGCTGATGATGTAATATTATTGGCCGATAGCAAGGAGATACTAAAGGACAACACACACACACTATTGAGTAACACTAAGAAATTAGGACTGGAAGTAAATATCAATAAAACCAAATATATGGACATATGTAGAGATTCATTGTATAATGGAAATGGACAGCTAATGACAAATGAGGGAAATATTGAGGAAGTGACTGAATTCAAATACCTAGGAACAATAATCACAAAAAGGAATGAGATGAACAAAGAAATTAAACATAGGCTCAATTCTGGAAATGCGTGCTATTATGCATTGCAGAGACTCTTGATGTCCCAACTCCTTTCAAAAAACGTTAAACTGAAAATATATAAAACTATTATTCTACCAGTTATATTATATGGGTGCGAAACATGGATTCTTACTTTAAGGGAGGAAACGACATTATGAGTATTTGAGAATAAAGTACTTAGGAAAATTTTTGGACCAAACAGAGATGAACAGACAGGTGAATGGAGAAGACTACATAACATTGAACTACATGGTCTTTATAGGAAGCCAGATATAATGAGAACAATTTAGTCTCGTAGACTGCGATGGGCTGGCATGTTGCACGTATGGGGAATGAAAGACTTGCATGGAAGATTCTTGTAGGAAAGCCAGAGGGAAAACGCCCAGTTGGTAGACCAAGAATGAGTTGGGAGAATACATTAACTATGATTTGAGGGAAGTAGATTATACAGGGAATGAGTGGAAAGCATTAGCTCAGGATAGGGATGTTGGAGAGCTTATGTCCGCGCGGCCATGAACTACAGGTTCGATAGTGCCAGTGAGTAAGTAAGTATATGTATTGTTTATTTTTATTATTTCACTCACCTCATACTTCATAATTCATAGCAGACCCTGGGTTTCTTCACATAATTTGTGACATTGTCAATGCTGCGTCACGTTCACAACTGACGTCCAACGGTCCCATTATTACTTCCTCTAAAGGTGAGTGAAATAATAAAAAAAACAATATTAAAGAACCTCATAGTGTTATTTCCTATCTACATAACTTAAGTATATGTATATTTACATATAAACGGGGTATGAATTTTACCGCACTAAAATTGAGAGCCTAATTTAATGTTATCAATTTACTTATTTTAATTCATTCTTCGTGGCTTGATTTAGGCCTATAACAATGCCGATAACTCTAACGTACAATTTTTATATTCTATGCTTTTTCTTCTTCTTCCTTCCAAGTATTAGGCCAAGGCCTGTTACGATCCTATAGAAAATTTTCCTTCCAGCGTTTCATAGGACGGCCCAGTGATCTTCGTCCTCTTGGTATATAATTGAGGGGGTCAGTGGAAAAGGGCCAACTGCACTAAGTTTGGAGAAAAATTGAATTTTATTAAATTCTGCATTGAGTAAAATACGAGTATATAGAGCGCAAATTGATAATATTTGGTATATATCTTGTACATAAATTAAGCTTTCTGTCTGCAAATGTATAGATCTCTATATTGTTTCATATCCCTAATCCAAGAAAATGAAAATTGAGAATATAAAAAATACAACATAAATAAACAAATTAAATAACACTTTTTTAACTTTAATATTGCATTAATCTATGCATTCTATGTTTGCAGCATTTGTATCATCATTGCCTGATTTAAGGCTGCTGTTAAATGTCTGATGTACAGGTGGTACAAATTTCAAGAGAGTCATGTTGTCTTCTTTATCATCCTACCATTAGGATACTTTGTTGTCAATATTACATCTTGTAATACAGGACACTTTCCTTTCTCTTTTTTGTAAGGCTTATTACTTCCTCTAAAGCCAAGTCACCGAACCGGATTTTATGTACATTATTCTGTTTTTCCACAAAACGAAACTGAGATGCTTTTCTGAAGTCTACCTTATGCTCGTCCGGCGTCACATTTCTCTTTGTGAACATTTTATTTAAGTTATCCAAATCTTTAAAATCGTCTGCATTTATCTCAATTACTGTGAATGGTTCCTTTGTTCGACTCTTTCTTATGAGATGAGCCCACTGTTCAGGTGTATAAACCACTTGTGTTTTCTTTTAACTTTTTCAGTCACACCAAAGTCAGCATCACAGGGGAGGAAAGTACGACCTGGTACAAGAAATTTATATTCAATTTCTTCAAAATCACAATCAATCATGTACAGCCTAAGTCCCATTATTATAAAATTCTTGTTTTGACCAACACATGAATCACTATATACACTATAAATTTCTTTTTATTAGCACCTTTTTCAATCAGTGGCACAGCTTTTAATAAATAACTAGCAATTTCGTCCGCACCTCTTGAAGCAACTGATTCAGGTCGATATATATTCCTTTCCACTGTTGGGTAAACAATTCTGCTTCGTTTTATTCCACTCTTGCACATTTCTTTTTCTTATCTTAGATTTTATTAGACTAATTCCATTTGCACAAGAACCTACAAAACATGCCATTCTGCATTTTACTGATATTTGCCGGCAATGCTAGTCAGTATTGCAGCAGACCACAGAGTAGCGGATAATATACAGTCAAGTGTCAGCAGTTGGGATGGGCCTTTATTTCCCGTGCACGTGAAGAAGTTAGAAAGTTTTCTTACACATAAAGCCTCATTTACCCTCTTTTGAGCAAAGTTAGAATTATGAGCTTGTAAAGATTAACAGAAGATGGCCCCAGGATACATAATCTGCAAATAATTAAAATTCCAACATTGGTTGGGATCGGCCCTTATCCACTGAGCCCCTCAATTATAAACAGCTTTGGGGATCCGATTTGAACTCATTCTTTCTAGATGGCGTTTCCAATTTAGTTGGTACTGTTTAATATATTCCAAATTGGCGTAGTCTTCAATTCTTTTAAAATATCGGTGTTCCTTTTCCGATCCCATCTGATGTAACCTGCTGTTCTGCGCATGAATCTCATTTCACAAGCCGTTATTCTGCTTTCATGTTGTTTTTTTTAGTGTCCATGCTTCACTACCATAGGTCAACACTGGTCTAGCCAAAGTGTTATACAAATGTAATCTGTATATTCCATGCACCAGTCATAATATGTAATTTTATGAGAGCATGAAAAAACTATAACTTATACCACTCTTTTATTTAATAGATCTATATTTCAAGTGTCCTGCACCGTAGCCAAGTGCTTACGGCAAGATGCATTGGTGCAGAATTATGGGACTTGCAGCGGTTCGAGTACTCATGGGGGAACAAATTTTCTCATGGTAATTTGGCCTGTATTGGACCAGTGCCCACCCACCATCGTGAGGTATTTTTGTAGCTGAAATAAGTAGTGGCTCCAGGTTGAGAAAATCACCTAAACCGGCTGGTGGACCCGACATGCTAACTACATATCACCCCTAAGCTAGCTGGGTGATCAACTACCTCTGTGAATGATACATGTGGATGTTAGGCCAACAGCCTGCCGGTAGTCTATGGGTCTTCTAGGCCTATCGAGCTACGAGTTTTATACTTCACGAATGTATTGCAATACTTAGGTCAATTTATTTTGAAAACTCGACTTACACCACTTTGTCTCTAAGCCCCCCATATATATATATATATATATATATATATATATATATGTATATATGTCATTATAATTATTAAAATTAGAGAACCTTTTAAATATTTGTCTACTTTACTTTAATTATTTGCTCATTTGCTAATAGTTTAAATAAATTCTGTAAGATTGTGGGCATATTCAATTCACAAAGAGGGTATCAGTTACTCTTTTCTATAATCAGTGATTTTGTAATTTCACGGCACTCTGTTATGTGATATTGTCGAATCTCTTCCCGGACAATTCAACTTCACTTTTTTATGATCCCAATTTGTATAACCTGCTGAAAGGCGCATATAACTTTACAAGTCCGACAGGTAGAACAATACATTGACTTGAAATACAATGAAAGGATATCCACTATAATGGATCTTTAACTACTATCAACAGACATTTTAGAAGATTCAAACTGAAAAATAATAGATGAGCCTGGAAGTGGACATAGACCAATAATAACAATTTGTACACAAAAGAGACAAGCACATCATGCTCCAAAAATTCAAACATTGTGGAATTATAAAGAAGCTAAATGGGAGAAGTATACAGAGGAATTAGATACAAAATTAGCAGATTTTACAATTAACATATGTCGATTTGTCTGATAACATTGTGAAATATTTCAACCAAGAAGTATTATCAGCAGCAGAACACCATATCCCTAGAGGGAAAGGTAGCAGATATAAACCATTTTGGACTAAAGAGCTCAGCATTCTTAAAAATCAGCGTGAAAAAGCAAAATGAAAAGCCGAGAGCACAAAAAATATTCGAGATATCCAAGAGTGGAGAAAGATTGCAGCAAATTTTCGGAAAAATGTAAGTATAGCAAAGAAACAGGCATTTGAAAAGTTTTTAGAAAAAATGGACTATAGAAATGACGGTGTGAGAGTTCACAAATTTATTAATACATTGAATAATAAGAAAATGGAACAAAGGAAGGAGCCAATCGCCTACAAAGGAAAGATGATTACAGACAACGAACAGATAGCTATTGCCTTTAATAAAACCTGGAACAATGTAGTAAAATCAAATAGACAAGGCTGTAAACACCTCAAGCAAAATATTAAAGATACATTTAAAATGCATGCTAATGATATATTTGAAGATAAATTCAACTTGAAAGAGCTTAAATATGCAATTTCACAGCTGAAAGTTAAAAAGAGCCCAGGGCCAGATAAAATATCAGGTGAACTTATTAAACACTTTGGTCCAGTTGCACTTAGGACTTGTTTACAAATGTTCCACCATATGTGGAATACATCAGTACCAGCACTTTGGAAAAAGGTCATTATTCATTATTGTCCCTACCTGTTCTTAAAGCAAATAAAGCACCTAATGATCTAGGAAAATATTGTCCTATCTCCCTAACTAGTACTTTGGCCAAAGTAATGGAGAGAATGGTCTGCAACTGGCTTACATGGTTCCTTGAAACCCCAACATATAATTACACAAGAACAACCAGCTTTAGAAAATACCTATCAACTAGTCAGCAAGTGGTACGAGTAAGCCAGGAGATCAAGGATTGTTTGGAGAAAAAGCAACAGTACTAGCAGTCTATGTTGATTTTAAAGGAGCTTATGATAATGTATCTAGACCGAAACTATTGAAAAAAATAACAGATTTAGGCACATATAATAATATGCTGAAATAGTATTACAACTTCTTAGTCCAACGATTCTGTGCAACAAAATTCAATCATCATTTATCCAAATACCGGCAATCACACAAAGGATTACCACAAGGAACAATCTCCAGCCCCTCACTTTTTAACATCATGATAAATGACCTACCATAAGAGTTAAACAAAGTAGACAACATTAAGGGTCGAATCTATGAACGCGTCAGACCGTAAAAGGCGTTCTCTGCTGAGAAAGTTGTATCCTAATACAATTTTGCTTACTCAGAAATCTGTTCATGTGACAATAATTGTTTGAAATTTTTAAGCTACCTGATGAGGCAACTTAAGAGAGAAACGAATCGTGAGAATCCTGAAGGGAACCGATGGTAACCAATGTAGTTTGAAACCTTGCCGCAGTACCTTGCTGCTTTATCCAAGATGTCAGACCTTGAAGACTTCGATCATGTTTTCGGTATACACGGAGAAGAGGATTTGATAGAGTCTACCAAAGAATTCAACTGGAAGAACAGGAGAATCGGCATAATATTGCGCATGCAGACGTCGTTGTATACGGTATTATTTGCGGGACGCAAGTGTAAATGCGTTCCTCTAGCAGACGAAAATAACGGAAGTGGTTTTATCGCTGAGAATTCTGGGTAATTTCTTGTCAATATTACGAAAACGACGACTTTCTTGCATGACCAGTTTAGTGGGTAGCTAATTCATCTTTGTACTTGCTCACGGTGAATCAGCTCACCAGTGATTGGAAGTAATTTGAGTAGAGACTAATGTATTTGCATCCAGCTCTAAATGTGCAATGTTTGCTTATGACCTTATACTATGGACATCAAGCAATACAAAAGAAACATAAGAAGCGTTTACTCCAAATGAATCAGCTATTGTCAAACTCTCAGAGTGGTGTTCAAAAAATGAGATGATCAAATATGTACAAAACAAAGTATCAGGTGTTTACACTCTGCCATAACAAACCAGAAGTGAAACTACAAATCAATGATAAGAAATAGAAGAAAGTGAAGCTTATACTTTACTTGGGGTAACACTAGACTCCAAACCTACTTGGCAAGAGCATATTAAACACACTGTTGAGAAAGCTCAACAGAGATTAATTGCATTAAAATATTGGCAGGAAGTAAATGGGGATCATCAATGAATACCTTGACCACAACGTACAAACTACATAAAACCAATTCTACTATGTGGTAGTGAAGCACTTATAACAGCAATTCCAGCAAGATTAGTGCAACTGGGAAGAGTGCAAAATCAAGCTCTGAGGTTAATTACAGGTGGAGTAGATTCTAACCTATGCAAATAGCAACAACAATATTCCCCTTCAGCACAAATTGAGGAACTAAGCAGACTCCCTAATAATGACTATTGGAGAACATATAAAATTGAAACCGTTAGCTAAAAACACAGTTTGGTTTCATCCAGAAGTCAAAAATTACAGATGAAATACAACATACAAACTCAACAACAAAACAAAAACTCCTACATCAACAACCACCCACTAATCAATAATAGAAAATTAGGTGTGAAGTATACTATTGGAACAGGTATCAACAAATGCAAACATTAATCCCCAAATACCGAAACAGTTTGGCACTTGAAAACACATACAACACGATATCCCACTACTGAGTGGCTGCAAATATACATGGATGGATCTCTCCTGGACAAAATGCCAATGCCAGAGCAGAAATATATAGTATAATTTTCAGCTTCTATATATAACGTTGGACCAACTATCAACAACACTACGATGGAGAGCTAGAGGCATAAACATGCGCCCTTACAAAACTTTTGAATCATAGTGACAAATTAACAAGATAGTAATACTTACAGATTCCAAGACAGAACTACAGGCAATTAAAATCACAACAAGCTGAAAATCATAAAATAAGAGAGATCCACACCCTAGTCAAAATTCTTCAAGGCAGGACTTAATAAAGAAATAGTTATCACAATAGATACTAGTACACTGCCAGATTGCAGAAATGAAGACAGCTGATTACCTTTCCAGAAAAAAAAAAAAAGAAAAGAACAAATATAAGTCAACAAACAACAATAGTAATATCTCTCCAGAATACGAAAAATCATGGATCACCACAAAGTCCATTAAGCCTGTAAACAAACACATATAGAAGAAAGCACAAATAAAGCCTGGAAAATACTACTAGAGGACAAATCTTCATTCCTGATCTACCTAGGAGTCAGTGGCGCTTTTCAGATTATTAACGGGCAATGACAGTCTGGCCTCTCATCTTCATAGAATCAATATATATCCCTCACCCACTGTACCCTTTGTAAAGATGATGCTTCCATCATGAATGAAGAACATTTGTTGAAATGTCCAGCAATTAAGAAGATTGATGCTGACCTACCATCTCAGCTCACATGTTATTATTGGGACGCCCGTAGGAGAATAGGAAGTCCAAGCTCCTAACCTTTTGGACCGCCGAGTTTCCATTTTGCCAGCTGGGCTGTGGGTGCCAGGTTTTTTTAATTTAAAGTACTACGCCATACTATATAATATAATCTTTATAAAGTATAATTAACTGCCTACATGCCATGCTAAATTGAATTTAAACTCACTATTATACATTTATTTGAAGGTTAGGTGGTGTTGCTTCCACTTGTAAAGATTCCAGGTTCAAATTCAGCACGGTGTCTTCATTGAAATTTGTTACACTATCACTAAAACATTTACCCTATTGAATACTTTTGATGGCATTATCACTAAACACTTATAATAAGTCAAATTGTTGAATATTTTTTATGGTCCTGGGTTCAAATCCATTCCAGTCAAACAGCTATTTTATGCTACGTGTTTCGTCTGGCGCGACACACCCACCACTGTCACTCACAACCATGTTCATTTGGTCTACATTAACGTGCTTTACTATTTACAGGCTTAGATTGCAATAATATTCTCTTAGAAACAGAACACTATCACATTCGTCAAACGAATACCATTTGATGAACTTTTACTGTCACTCGCTCATCTTCTGATAAAACTGACACAATAACTTGCTATTGTATTTTCGTCAACTTCGAGACATGAATCACTATGTTTCACAGCATGACTATCCTTGGCCAGGTATCTTTTTGACTAAAAATAAAATAAATAAAGAGAAAATCCTGAAATTGCAATATTCCATAGCAAAAAAAAAAAAAAGAAAAAAAAGGCTTGAAACATGAATGTACAACCCTCCTTTAGAAATACATTTACAACTAGCCTGCTACGTTATTCTGTAAGGGATGTGCAAAGTATGCTAAGAAAGGATGTACAAACACAGCACGAAAATAATTTTAGTTTATTGAAGTAAAAACTTCAGGAAAAAAATATTTAAAATAATAAGATTAAAAAACCGGAGCTTGCCGGGCGTGGTGTACCGCTGTACACACATTCCACCAGTGCAACGCTGGGCATGGCATTCAAAAGGTTAAGCATTGGCAACAACAACAACATTATTATTTAATTATTTAGTAGTGAACTGCACATGAACATCTGCTCATCTGGCTATTAATATTAACATAATTATAATTTTAATTTTTGTCCAGATATTAGATATGTTTTGTATATGTAATGTTTTTAAGATATAAAATAATTATATTTAAAAAATGTGAATATGAAAATTGCTAAAATATATAATTACCCATTATAAAATAAAAAATTGAAAATGTTCAACACACAATTAGCAACACATAATATATTACATACTAAGGTATAATATATAATATTACTAGGAATACATAAAATGGCTAAAACATGTAAAAATATGTCAAATAAAATTTTTTTGTAGTCCCTATCATAGTGATTTATGAATATATAACTTTCTTCAGCATCTAAATAGCAAGAAACAAAGTATGTAATTACGTAGAAATCCCAGATCTAATCATAACTATCTGAATCTAGCTAGAGATTTTCACCTTATCCATAATCATTAGTTTTTTCTATTGCTTTCGTTTCATTGCAAAATAAAATCCTTACAATTAAAAATAAAATCTGGGAAATAGTCTGTTGTGCACTGTTAATATAATTACGAGGGTGGATCAAATATAAAACCGGAATTTGTATCTGGAGGCTCTGGTAGCGAACTGCAAAGGTTGCAGTTTGGAGGGGAAGTTGGGGGGGGTGTCTGGAGTAGGGATCTTGATGTGTTGCACTCCGAAGAGCGGCCGCTGCTTCAGTACGCCATGAGCGAGCAAGAGGTACACACATCTGTTTTCGCAATGCATTATTATTAATTTTTGGCAAAAGAAGGCACTAAACCTTCTGAATTTTGAGAAGGCTCCATGCGCAGTTCGGGGAAGCAACCTTTTCGAAGACGCAGGTGTATGACTGGCACAAACAAATTTAGCGGGCCAGGATTTCAGTGGGAAAATGAGCCCCACCAAAGACGCCAACGAACAAGCATCACTGCAGAAAACAATTCATGCTGTACGGGACCTTATTGAGGAGGATCGGCGTGT
>JASPKZ010010635.1:0-93608 GCA_030220185.1 Diploptera punctata | reverse complement strand
CAAGAACTGTCAAATTACCTCTATTTATTTTCAGTCGAAGCTCTAATATTCTTTCATTCCAGTAAATGTAGTGTTGCATTTTATTTCTTATGGTTTTATTAATCCAAATCATTACTCCAGCTTGTCCATGGGTTTCCTGTCGACACCACTATATATTTGTACATAATTTTGTGTTTCTTTCGTTCCTTTAAGTTTCTTCTTAGTTTCTGTAGTTACTGCAATATCAATGTTTCTATTTTTAAATATACTGTCTAGTTCCTCTTCTTTTTCATGGATGCTTCGGACATTCCAGGTTGCATATCTTACAATATCATTGCGCCGTTTTCTTTTAACCATATTTCTTTGCTGTGGGTCGTCATATTTCAATTCCATCTGGATGTTTTCGTGTTGACTTGAAAGTAGTTTTGAAGTTCCTTAGGACAGGTTACTGGCCCGACGCTAAGTAGTCCAGTGGTAGGGCTGCTACCTTTTAGTCTCTGGACAGACATTAGAATCCGCATTTACTCAGTACCCGATGGAACGGTTATACCGCCGTGACTCGGTCTTCAGAGCCTCGTTTGTGAAAACGGGTTGTACCACGAGAAGGTGAGGATGAGAATTGGGTAGGAGAGGTTATACACACGTCACTACCCCTTACAACCGGGATGTACTATTACAAAAGGTTTAAGTAAATTATTACCAAACATCAACTTATTGTAACGGACTGTCAACAGCACGTACGGCTTACTGCTCGTGCGATCCATATTTGCAAATAACATTGTATGTATCTTACTTTTAGTTTAATAAAGTCCTTATGTATGTACAAAAGGTTTAAGGCAGGGTTGCAGTTTATCTCCAACTCTATTCAAAATGTATCTCGAAAGAGTACTAAGAGACTGGAGGAAAAAATGTCAAATAATGGGCATACCAATCCAAAATACACATGCATGTTCACTAAATTTTGCAGATGACCGGTATTAATAACACAAGACCACGATGACATAGAATATATGTGGCTAAAAAACTAAAAGACGAATATGAAGAATGGGGACTTTATATAAACATTGAGAAACTAAATATCTGTGTATAGGAGAAGAAATGGAAAATATAAATTTCAACAATGGAGAAGAACTAAAACCTAGTATTGAATGCACTTATTTAGGAACAAAATTAGACCATTCAGGCGATAACACAGTGGACATTAAAAATAGAATTGCACAAACAAAACAAGCAATAAATGCTTTAAACTCTGTTTGGTGGAGCAAAAATATCACAAAAAAATAGAAAATTACAAGTATATCAAACAATAATTCAGAGCATTTTAACATATGGTGCTCAAATCTGGCAAATTCCTACCAGGGAAATGAAAAGCATTTTAAGTACAGAAATGGATGTTTTAAGAAGATCAGCTGGAAAATCTAAAATGGATAGAATACGAAATAAAGAAATAAGGGAAATTATGGATGTACAAGAGGAGCCGGACATCATAGACATTATAGAAAAGAAAAGATTACAGTGGTATGGCCATGCCAAAAGTATGCCAGAAAAAAGATTGCCTAAAATTGTTATGGAATGGATCCCAATAGAAAGGAGGAAGAGAGGAAGACCGAAGAAAACTTGGATAGAAGGGGTACAAGCAGCTATGAATATCAGAGGTATGGAGGAAAATCAATGGATGGACAGAGAGGAATGGCGTTTGGTTTCCGGAAGACGGCGGCAGCTGCCATGATACCAGATGATGATGATGATGATGATGACGATTTAAATTTAACTGCACCTTTTCATCGAACATCTCACTATTCCTTATCCTTCCTTGTTTCAGCTGTCCATCTCTGGAATTCATATCCTGGGAAATTTTTTTCTAATAATTTTCTGAATTATTCAGCTCTCTCAATTCATGATCAATGTTATTGTCCCATCTCGTTCTTAGTCTATCTGTGGGCGCTTTCTCTCTATTTTCTTACATGAAGTTTTCATGCCCTTCTCTCATTTCCCATCATACCACATGCTCTGTACTTTGCAGTCTATGAGTCTTAACTGTTATTAGTATTACACTTTGTTTCCATAAAAATTGCGTAGCTCAATGTTATGTAGTTTTTTTCCATTCGCCTATCTGTTAATCTCTCTTTGATCCATTTTTTCTAAGCATTTATTCTCAAACTCTCGTGATATTTTCTCCTCTCCTAAAAAAAAGGAGTCATGCTATGCATTCATATAATTGGAAAAATAACTGCATAATGGCAGGGATTTCCAAAGTTTAGCCTATGTTTAATTTCTTTATCTACCATTAGTATAACAATCAGTGACGTTTTATTTCGTAGATAGTAGGCAATAAAACATATCGCTCATTTGCTGCAACAACGTCATAACTAAAAAATTGTCGATTTTGAGTTATTGGTACTACATGAAAGACAAAACTCAGTTCTATATTCATGAAGAACGGCATGCGTTATTGTATACAATGAGTTGGTATATTAATTTGATATTTATGACAAATGCAGGCAAAGGTATATGGATTTCAAACATTTAAATGCTTCTCCTGAAAAATTATGTTTTTTGAGTTATGACGTTGTTGCAGGAAATGAGCGATATAAGCCTACTTTATATCGTAATAAAACAAATATAATACGTTATCAAAACATAAAATACAGATTTAACAAAACGTAAAACACACTTTTCTTGAAATTCGTATAACTACATCAATAAACTTTCCTTGACTTTTCTGGAGTATATTAATAGTTTACTTTGACTCTTGGAATGTCTCGTGACGAATCGTGAAATCGCCTTCTCCGCTCATTTTTTTTTTTTTTTTACTTTAAATTCACATATGAAACTAGCACCCAAAATTGCATATTTTTAAACCCACATTACTCTTTCTGTTACATATCGTTTCCAAACAGATAATTTAATTAAATATACCAAAATATAGTCCACCGCTGTGGTCTCGAGGTAGCGTGCTCCCTTGTCATGTAGCGGGTACGGGTTCGATCCCCGGTCGGGGCAGTTTTTCTGGGTGAGGTTTTTATCGGGGTTTTTCCTCACCTGTAAGACAAATGTCAGGAAACCTTTAAGGCCCAAACGGTCCCCGAAATCATATGGCCATCATCATCATTATCATCATCATCCTTCACCGGTGTGGAAAGCAACGGGAAGCTAACCACACTTACAATTCCCAGTAAAGCTGCAAGCATAGCATGAAAATGCTATGATTGCAGTGAGGGACCTGCCTTCGGGCCGAATTACTATGGATGGATACTAAATATACGACATTTACTAAAAAACTCTGAACGTAGAGAAAATGTTGTAGACAACACGTTAGAAAATTAGGTTTAGTAACTCGCTGCTCTTATAACACTATCTCGTTAATAAACATCTGCTTTTGTAACCAACTAACTAACTTACTGGCACAATTGAATCTGTAGGTTCATGGCCGCGCGGACATAAGCTCTCCATATATCCCTATCCTGCGCTAATGTTCTCCAATCGTTCCCTGTATAATCTACTTCCTTCAAATCATAATTAATGTTATTCTCCCACCGCATTCTTGGTCTACCAACTGGGCGTTTTCCTTCTGGTTTTCCTACAAGAAGGTTCCATGCACGTCTTTCATTCCCCATTCGTGCTACATGTCCTGCCCATTACAGTCTACGAGAATTAATTGTTATCATACATGACTTTCTATAAAGACCGCGTAGTTCACTGTTATGTAGTCTTCTCCATTTACCTGTCTGTTCATCTCTCTTTGGTCCAAAAATTTTCTTTAAGAACTTTATTCTCAAATACTCGTAATCCCCTTCCTCCCTTAAAGTAAGACTCGATGTTTCGCTCCCATATAATACAACTGGTAGAATAATAGTTTTATATATTTTCAGTTTAACATTTTTGAAAGGAGTTGGGACAAGAGTCTCTGCAATGCATAATAGAACGCATTTCCAGAATTGAGCCTATGATTAATTTCCTTGTGCATCTCATCCTGTTTGTGATTATTGTTCCTAAGTATTTGAATTCGGCCACTTCCTCAAAATTTCCCTTTTTAACTAGTCGTCTAAATAACAGTTGTGCGCCTAATTGTTGTAATTATCGTTCTTGCTGATAAAAAAAGATTTACATCTGTAAGTTATGTAAATTTATCTGAAAACTGATCTGATGTATCGTGTGATATTACTGACAATGAATGAGTCGACATGACGTCATGAAACGTGTCAGACAATGAATATCAACGTTAATAAAAAGCATTTCGCGCATTAATAATATGACAAACTCCGCAAAACAATCTGATTGATGGCAAACGCTTGTTTTTGAAAACTGTCATAATTTCTAAGTGAAAGCTGCCGTGATTTATGTACTACATGTTCACCATTACATTAAACAAACCATTCAAGTACAGCTGACATATTCAGTCAACATCTACAGAGTTTTTTCATAACTAGGACAGTCTTCTCACTGTCTTTTGTCTTGGTTTCACATACAAACAGTTGAATAATATAATGAGACGTTAGACTTCTGACTGCGTTTTGTCTTGGTTTCACATACAAACAGTTGAATAATATAATGAGAAGTTAGACTTCTGACTGTGTTTTGTCTTGGTTTCACATACAAACAGTTGAATAATATAATGAGACGTTAGACTTCTGACTGCGTTTTGTCTTGGTTTCACATACAAACAGTTGAATAATATAATGAGAAGTTAGACTTCTGACTGTGTTTTGTCTTGGTTTCACATACAAACAGTTGAATAATATAATGAGAAGTTAGACTTCTGACTGCGTTTTGTCTTGGTTTCACATACAAACAGTTGAATAATATAATGAGAAGTTAGACTTCTGACTGTGTTTTGTCTTGGTTTCACATACAAACATTTGAATAATATAATGAGACGTTAGACTTCTGACTGCGTTTTGTCTTGGTTTCACATACAAACAGTTGAATAATATAATGAGAGTTAGACTTCTGACTGTGTTTTGTCTTGGTTTCACATACAAACAGTTGAATAATATAATGAGACGTTAGACTTCTGACTGCGTTTTGTCTTGGTTTCACATACAAACAGTTGAATAATATAATGAGAAGTTAGACTTCTGACTGTGTTTTGTCTTGGTTTCACATACAAACAGTTGAATAATATAATGAGAAGTTAGACTTTTGACTGTGTTTTTTTCTTGGTTTCACATACAAACAGTTGAATAATATAATGAGAAGTTAGACTTCTGACTGTGTTTTGTCTTGGTTTCACATACAAACAGTTGAATAATATAATGAGAAGTTAGACTTCTGACTGTGTTTTTTCTTGGTTTCACATACAAACAGTTGAATAATATAATGAGACGTTAGACTTCTGACTGCGTTTTGTCTTGGTTTCACATACAAACAGTTGAATAATATAATGAGAAGTTAGACTTCTGACTGTGTTTTTTCTTGGTTTCACATACAAACAGTTGAATAATATAATGAGACGTTAGACTTCTGACTGCGTTTTGTCTTGGTTTCACATACAAACAGTTGAATAATATAATGAGAAGTTAGACTTCTGACTGTGTTTTGTCTTGGTTTCACATACAAACAGTTGAATAATATAATGAGACGTTAGACTTTGACTGTCGTTTTGTCTTGGTTTCACATACAAACAGTTGAATAATATAATGAGAAGTTAGACTTCTGACTGTGTTTTGTCTTGGTTTCACATACAAACAGTTGAATAATATAATGAGAAGTTAGACTTCTGACTGCGTTTTGTCTTGGTTTCACATACAAACAGTTGAATAATATAATGAGAAGTTAGACTTCTGACTGTGTTTTGTCTGGTTTCACATACAAACATTTGAATAATATAATGAGACGTTAGACTTCTGACTGCGTTTTGTCTTGGTTTCACATACAAACAGTTGAATAATATAATGAGAAGTTAGACTTCTGACTGTGTTTTGTCTTGGTTTCACATACAAACAGTTGAATAATATAATGAGACGTTAGACTTCTGACTGCGTTTGTCTTGGTTTCACATACAAACAGTTGAATAATATAATGAGAAGTTAGACTTCTGACTGTGTTTTGTCTTGGTTTCACATACAAACAGTTGAATAATATATGAGAAGTTAGACTTTTGACTGTGTTTTTTTCTTGGTTTCACATACAAACAGTTGAATAATATAATGAGAAGTTAGACTTCTGACTGTGTTTTGTCTTGGTTTCACATACAAACAGTTGAATAATATAATGAGAAGTTAGACTTCTGACTGTGTTTTTTCTTGGTTTCACATACAAACAGTTGAATAATATAATGAGACGTTAGACTTCTGACTGCGTTTTGTCTTGGTTTCACATACAAACAGTTGAATAATATAATGAGAAGTTAGACTTCTGACTGTGTTTTTTCTTGGTTTCACATACAAACAGTTGAATAATATAATGAGAAGTTAGACTTCTGACTGTGTTTTGTCTTGGTTTCACATACAAACAGTTGAATAATATAATGAGAAGTTAGACTTTTGACTGTGTTTTGTCTTGGTTTCACATACAAACAGTTGAATAATATAATGAGAAGTTAGACTTCTGACTGTGTTTTGTCTTGGTTTCACATACAAACAGTTGAATAATATAATGAGAAGTTAGACTTTTGACTGTGTTTTTTTCTTGGTTTCACATACAAACAGTTGAATAATATAATATGAGAAGTTAGACTTCTGACTGTGTTTTGTCTTGGTTTCACATACAAACAGTTGAATAATATGAGAAGTTAGACTTTTGACTGTGTTTTTTTCTTGGTTTCACATACAAACTGTTGAATAATATAATGAGAAGTTAGACTTCTGACTGTGTTTTGTCTTGGTTTCACATACAAACAGTTGAATAATACAATGAGAAGTTAATTTTCTGACTGTGTTTTTTCTTGGTTTCACACACAAACAGTTGAATATTACAGTAAAACCTATCTTAGCCGGAACCTTTATAAGAAGAAAACCTGTATATACGGAAAAAAATATCCAGAACGATACGATTTTATATGTATATCGTCCTCTATAAGTCTGAAACCTTCATAACACGGAAATGGAATGGGTTTTAAAGTACCAATAGTTAATTTTTACCTCAGTATGGCGGAAAATTATTCTTAAGCACATTCTAATTACAGTATTAATGACCACATGTGAAAATTCTGCATATGACGCTTTCTGAATTATATAGTTTTACCTTCTTGTGTTGCCATTGTATTGCGGGCATACCCTTCCTTATGTGTGACAGCGGGGAATCCCTCGCTTTTCCTTGCTTGCTTACGTTACCTGCGAGGGAGTTTGGAAACTCTTCAGTCTTCCTGTAGTTGAGTTCCTCCTCGCTTTTGTTTAATAAAGTTGTTTTGTATTGCCGTGCAAACTGAGCTGTGTTACATACACTATTTTGGCTGTATTTCAGTCAGTATGTTATGTATTTAAAGCGTGCATGTAAAATCCTTACACTGCGCGAAAAATTCAAGCTTGTAATTTGGGAACCCTTTATAAGAAGCAAAACTGCCAAGACGGAAATATATTTAAGGAACCGTGATGTTCCTTCATAGACAGGTTTTACTGTATAATGAGAAGTTGGACTTCTGACTGTTTTGTATTGGTTTCAAACACAAAAAGAAATGAATAATATACTGTATGCTATCTGTGTTACAATCTTAACTTTCAGTGCATTAAACCCCTTACACTATTCATAACTAAACTATAATAGCAAAAAAACAATAGTATATTACAATGCGACGATGAGAAGTGGTCTTTACACAAGCGAGGAAATTATTAAAAACCTCGATATCGCTCGGTTTTTTATTTCCGAGATTCTGTAAAACACTTCACAAACTAGTGTTGTTCATTATTTTTGCGCGATGATGCTTTCGAAATAATAAATAATAGTAAAATAATAACATCTTTGTTGGAAATTTTTGCCTTCAATATAAACAACCGACTAACGTTAACGGTCTGGCCATGTTTATACGGTAAATATCGAAAATAATTTAGTTGAGATTACAGCAGGTCGTGACACCAATCAGTCATAAAATGGCGGCAAGTACGAATTTATTGCTTTATATTGTTTCAATTAAAGTTCAGTTAATTTAAAATGCAGTAATTTGTTTCGTATGATGTATATTAACACTACCTTTTGGATATTTGTATATACATTGTACGTAGTATATATAAACGTCTGTGGTTTTACTTCCCGCACTAGATAGGTAATTTTAATATTATAGCGTAGTAATTTAGTTACTGATAGGTTGTCAACCCCGAAATTTAGGAAATTGAACTTTCAATCATGATCGCCATTGCTGTAAGTACGGCAGAACGTACTATCGTGCAAAAATATTTTTAAAATGTTGATACTAACTAACTGAATAGCACTATCGAACCCGTAGGTCCATGGCTGCGCGAACATAAGCTCTCCATATATTTCTATTTTGAGCTAATATTTTCCAATCATCCCCTGTATAATCTACTCCTCTCAAATCGTAGTTAATGCTATTCTTCCACCTCATTCTTGGCCTGCCTAGTGAGCTCTTTTTCTTGGTTTCCCAAGGAGCTTCCATGGTCCTTTTTCATTCCCCCATTCGTGCTACATGTCCTGTCCATCGCAGTCTACGAGACTTAACCTTCCTATTGTAGTTGGTTTCCCATAAAGATCGTGTAGCTCTCTGTTATATAGTCTTCTCCATTCGCCTGCTATCCATCTCTCTTTGGTCCAAAACTTTTCCTAAGAACTTTATTCTCAATTAGTCGTAATCTTTTCTCTTCTATTAAAGTAAGAGTACATGTTTCTCATCTATACAATATAACTAGAATAATAGTTTTGATATATTTTCAGTACAACGCTTTTTTAGAGAAGTTGGGACATGAGTTCCCCTGTCATTATTGCATGCATATTTTTTGTTAAAGATAACTTTTCAACATGATATCAAAATCGCTTTAAAAAAACTCCAAGTGCGACAGGCCTACCAGCCGGCTGCTGGCCTCACGTCCATATAAGTTAATCACAGATGTAGACGATCATAAGCCAGTGTAGGGGTGACATATGGTCAGCTTGTCGAGTCCTCTAGCCGTTATAGTTAGTCTTCTCAACCTGGAGTGGCTACTTATTGTAGATATACCTAAATCCCTCATGATTCTTGGTGGGAATCGGTCCCTTACTGACCGAAATTCCATAAGAAAATTTCTTCCCCCATGGAGACTCGGTCCACCGCTGTGGTCCCGAGGTAGCGTGCTGCCCTGTCACGCAGCGGGCCCGGGTTCGGTCCCCATTCGGGAGAGTTTTTCTGGGTGAGGTTTTTATCGGGGTTTTTCCTCACCTGCAAGACAAATGTCAGGAAACCTTTAAGGCCCAAACGGTGCCCGAAATCATATGGCCATCATCAACATCATCATCCTTCACCGGTGTGGAAAGCAACGGGAAGCTATCACACCTACAATTCCCTAGTAAAACTGCAAAGCATATCATGAAAATGCTATGCTTGCAGTGAAAGACCTGCCCTCGGGCAGAATTACTATGGATGGATGGATGGATGGAGACTCGAACCACCGGAAGTCCCGTAGCTCTGAGCCAAGGTATCTTGTCTTAACTTTTCGGCTACGGCGCTGGACAAAATCGCTTTAAACTTGGTCTTATTTCATCGACCGGTGTTTATTCTAGAATTACCGGCAATGTCTGTCGAAAATCTCCTTACAGGTGTAATAAAATGCTTCTGTTCTTTCGATGATTCTGTAATGTTTTGTCTAGCGCTTCGAGTGATTTTCCTATGGACCATGGTTCGCATTTAATGATTTTACGTCGGATTAAAAACTGACCACGTGCCCTAGATCTCGTTATATCACAGACTGGATGGAAACTCTTGTTCGGGTCAGTAAATGGTAATTTTAAACCGGAATGTGCCGTTTTTCCGCCTTCCAGTAACGTGACCGCAATTCCAGACGGTGCTAATGCTAATGCGAATTGGTTCTACATTCGAATTTTAGCTAAAACCAAATTAGTTAGGAACACTTGACCAATATTCCCTGATGCATCCAAGAAGATAATTCTCCCTTCATCTGTTTAGGGGAGAAGCCGCTACTATGACATCGCGAACAATATTCAGAATTGTCCATCGTAATTTGTAAGTCTTAACTATACTATTACATATGGTTTCCGATAAAGTTCTTTTATAAGATAAAAATTTAAAAATGTACCTATTGGCAGGTGCCGTCGTCCTCAACTCTCTTAAAATAATGTATTTAAAATATTATTTGTAGGCCTTTCGGAATGGACAGGTAATGACAAATGACGGAAATTTTGAGGAAGTGGATGAATTCAAATACCTAGGAACAATAATCACAAATAGGAATGAGATGGACAAGGAAATTAAACACAGGCTCAATTCTGGAAATGCATGCTATTATGCACTGCAGAGACTCTTGATGTCCCAACTCCTTTCAAAAAACGTCATCGTCATCTGCATTGATGGATTAGGTCTGTTGACCCGTTCCGACTTCAGCCCATCTCTTTCTAGGTCTGCCCACATATCGGGTGCCTTTAGGTTTGTATTTTGTTATTTGTTTTGGATATCTATCTTCATTCATTCTGTCTATGTGTTGCTTCCATTTTGTCTATATGTATCTATTTTATCAGTTATTGCAAATATTTCAAGTTCCTCTCTTATTTCTGTGTTCTTGATTCTGTCTTCCTTAGTGCACCCTTTAACAGATCTCAAAAATTTCATTTCTGCCGCCGTTATCCTACTTAGATCTTGTTTTTTATGTATACAGGCTTCTGATCCATAGAGCAGTACCGGTACTGCCAACATTTTATAAAATTTCAATTGGGTCTCTCTTGTTGTTTTGTCATTTAGTGATCGTTTTATCGTACCACATATTCCCTGGAATTTTTCTATTTTATTATTTATATCATTATCATAATTAAATGAAATGTCACATCCTAGATAATTGAGATGGTTCACCTGTTCTATGATTTTGTTTCCTATTACTATTTTCGATCTGATTTGATTTTTCCCTTGGAATGCCATTACCTTAGTTTTATCTATGGATATTTTGAGATTATATTGTTCACATATATTATGTAGTTTAAAAATATTCCTTTGAAGTTCGTCTTCTGTATTTGCTATTATTACCTGGTCATCAGCGTATAATAATGTTTTCAAGTAGTGTGTTTTATCTAATTTTATTCCTTTATTTGTTTCTTCGTTCCATTTTTCTATTATATCATTGATGTATAGGTTAAAACAAAACTGGAGACATACTGCATCCTATTTAACTCCTTGATTAGTATGAATTTTATTTTTACTTACTTCATTTCTAGTTTTTATAACAAAATTTGTGTTCCAGTACAAACTCTTTATAGCTGCTATTAAGTGTTTCGGAATTCCTTTTTCTTTTAAAATTGTCCAGAGTTTTCCTCTGTCTACTTTATCAAATGCCTTGACAAAATCAATAAAAGCTATGTGTGTTTCCTTGTTATATTCTCTTCTTTTGTTTATAAATTCTTTTATCGTAAATATGTTATCCATACATGAACGCCCTGGTTAAACTGAAAATATATAAAACTATTATTCTACCAGTTATATTATATGGGTGCGAAACATGGACTCTTACTTTAAGGGAGGAAAGGAGATTACAAGTATTTGAGAATGAAGTACTTAGGAAAAATTTTGGACCAAAGAGAGATGAACAAACAGGTGAATGGAGAAGACTTCATAACAATTAACTACATGGTCTTTATAGGAAGCCAGATATAATAAGAACAGTCAAGTATCGTAGATTGCGATGGGCAGGACATGTTGCACGTATGGGGAATGAAAGACTTGCATGGAAGCTTCTTGCAGGAAAGCCAGAGGGAAAACGCCCAGTTGGTAGATCAAGAATGAGGTGGGAGAATGACATTAACTATGATTTGAGGGAGGTAGTTTATACAGGGAATGATTGGAAGGCATTGGCTCAGGATAGGGATGTATGGAGAGTTATGTACGTGCGGCCATCAACCTATGTGTTCGATAGTGCCAGTGAGTATGTAAGTAAGGCCTTTCGGAAGTTGACTTCCATCATCAGCAGGATCAGTATTTTTTTCTAATTGTTGTATCTAACACATTGTAGACGTTGATGAGCTTGTTGTGTCATTGGTAACAACTGACTGAATTTTAATTATCTCGTATGATGGATTATACGTTTGGGTGGTGTTCTCATTTAGTTGTAGGGTGTTGTTGATTTCTTTTATAATTTCAAACTCTTCTAGTAGATTTATTTTAGCTGGAAGTTTTTTCTTTGTGAACTATCGATATAGTGTTTTCTGTAGTGTCCATCCGGTGACCAGCGTTAATTATATTTTTGCATAGCTTCATTTTCCACCCGCATACATAAAATCTTTGAGGTGTTCCTTGTATCTTATGTTAAAATTTTATTTGTCCTGCCTATTTAAAACTTATTGCAATATTTACATATTAGTTTATAAACTCTCTTGTTATTAAATTTGTTATGTCCTTCTATGCCATTATGTATTATGTTTAATTTGTTACCGGTTTTATGATCTATGTTTTTATTTATTTGTTCAATGTTGTAGGCACTTTTTTAGTTGTATTGCCTATGTTTATTAATGTTATCCATGTTTTATTACACTGAGCAACAAAAAATAAACTTTTTTTGTTTCAGAAAGAAAAATATGTGATTCTGATTGTATTTTTTCTCCTGAATCCAAATATGATATCGGTTTTTCTTCATCACGCAAGTTTTCCGAGAGACAGGAATTTATAATTTCAAACACTTTAATATTTTGTACATTCGTAACTACACAATATTCAGACTCGCCTAGAAAGTAAGAAATGACGATTTTCTGCTATATTTCGCCTGTGAAGCATCCCTCTTGATGGCCCAAAAATAATCGGCCAGCATATTACGATTCCATTTGCCTTGATATCTCTTTTCCATAGCTGAAATCTCCTGATGAAAGTGTTCCCCGTTTTATTTTACAATGGGCAAATGGACGAAAAAAGTTTATTAAAAAATAATTATTTAAATCCGTTAATTGAAATTGAAATAAAAAACTGTGGGTGATGGAGAAATTCCGAATACATATTTGAAAACACGATAAAAACCTGCATTAAGTACAACTATTGGTACTCATGAGACAAAAATCATGTTGACCAGTGTTATTAATGGATTCTCATTCAAATTTGTCCCTTTGCCGCATTGCCCCTCTTTTGACAAAAATGTTCATAACTTTACTCTTAATCACTTGTAATATGAAGAAGTAACTTAGTGAAATGGTGAAATTATGATCTACGTGAAGTAAATACGAACTAGTTTATGTGGCTGTTGACCTCCTGCCAATCTGCATTGTATGCAAGTACTTCATGGTCCATGACCTTTTGCATGCATCGTTAAACAAACGCACCATAAACACGCTCCATTTATGCACCAGATTGCATGAATACATCTATCCAAACACTTCACAAACTCATCCACGCATCGTAATGCATTTTTCATTTTTATTTTATTACTTCCATATAAATTGAGTAGTTAATTTCCTGGGAGTTTAATTCATTATCAAAAACAAGGTGACTGATAACTCACTGGCACTATTAACCCTTAAATTCGCAGTGTGTCTTATAGGATACGGCAATTCAAGGGTCTAGCTGCTAAACTCACATTCTCCACTTTTTTAAATTATAAGTAAACAGTAAAAAAAACTCATACCAATGAAAAAAAAACATTAATTTGAATTTATTCTTTAATTTTCATGAATTTATCATAAGTAATGCCACGAGTGATTTCCAAATATCTAGAGAATTTGAAAGCAAGGGTGGCATTTGTTAGGACTATTTAAAACGAACAAATAGCTTTTTTCTAAAAAGTAATTATTTGAATATAGTTATCGGTGTTTTAAAATATGCATATAGTTAATGTAAACGGCGATGTTTGAAAACAAATTAGAAATGTGAGGTTATGTATATTCACTGCAACTCGATCATATTATTTATTCCCAAATATGATCGCAATATTGTAAGAATGCACTCTAGTGGAGAAATAATGAAACACATAAAACTATTATAATCAACATTATAGGTTAATCATTTATATTCTGAATCAACAACTCAGTAAAATCACTGAATCTATTCATTATTTGCTATATTCAATGTATTTGTTGGAGAAAAATAATGGTCTAACCTGTTCAGAATATTAAAAAAGGAGGAGCTTTCTTTATCACAAAAGCAGGAGCTAATAAAGAAAAATCGATAAAGAGCGAGGTGAAACAACTCTCATTGGTGTAAAACAGAATTCATTGACACGTGACTGGTCATTGACTACCATTTGCGACATGAGTTAAATAGTCTATATAATTTGACTTGATTCACATGAGATCGACATTTAGACAGGGATACAACAAAAAATGCATTCGCCCAAAAGTGAAAATGTGAGTTTTGCAGTTAGACCCTTCAATTGTTTTAATTTATCTTACTTAATACTTACTTAATACAATTTTTCCATTTTACAGGAGTTTGCCCTTCATTCCTGCTTTCCAGAGATTCCTATCTTCCCATTGTCCTTCTTCCATACCCCTCTTCATCATGGCATCATATATTCCCTCATACCATGTTCTTCTACTTCCCCCCTCTTCCTTGTGCCTGGTACCATCCAATCTAACACATGTTTAGGTCACTGGTCTTCCGACATCCGTTGTACATGTCCATACCACTGTAAGGCTCTCTTTGTTATCCTTTCCATAACAGTTTCTTGTGCATCTATTTCTTGTCTGATAGGGGAACAGGGGGCAGAATGGGGTAGTGGGGTAGAATGGGGTACGTGTATTTTTCTTCCAGTATGTGGCACGATATATCGGAATTTCTCAAAAGTATCTCTGTAACGTCTCAGCTGCTTGTACAGATCAGTTTTTCGCCATCGGTGAAGTCTTTGTTACTTTTTTGCTTGTGTGGTCAGTTGTGAAGAGATTTTTGCAATATTACACCTTCTCTTCAGTGTATGCAAATACATCTAAGCTTCATTTGAATAATATCTAGCAATTACTGTGTTAAAGATTATTCCATTTTCTTTCTAAACATGTTTACTGCATTAGGTTTTGTTTCAAAATAATCCGGTCATAACGTCATAAATTATAATTGAGTTCGTGGGGCACAATGGGGTGGGGCAAGACAGGGTACTACCCCGTCTTGCCCCATGCGGTCTTCATATTACTGACTGACTCTTTTCCTCTGTGTAGTTTAAAAATGGTGAGGAATTATAAAAAGAAGACACAGAGAGAAGAATTGTCCCTTGTATCTATGCTAGAAGCCGTTAATGGATCAATGGTGTACAAAAGGGCAGCTAGTCAATTCCAAGTGCCTCAAACAACTCTGGAACGACACGTGAAGGAAAAGAGAGAAAATGTGGATTACACAGTAAGGAAATCGATGGAAAATTTCTCCTGCGTTTTTAGTGAAGAGCAGGAAACCGAACATGAATACCTAAAAAAATGGAAGCCCAACTCTTCGGCCTCAGTGCAAATGAATTTCGAGGACTTGCCTTCCAACTGGCGGAACGGGTTGTGCTTACGTACGTGCCTCAACAATGATTTTCGAAAAAACTGGGATATGGCCAGTTAATGTGAATGTTTTTGATGATGCAGATTTCTTGCCTTCTTCAACAACAGACATTCAGATTGCTTCTGATAATAATAGCAAGGCAACACTTCCAAACCTCAGGAACATCTGACGTCAGAAACATGTTCCTTGCCTGAAAATCTAGAGTCGCCAAACCACAGTCATTTTCAAAGTGCCAGCCCAGAAAATATCACACCCATTCCAAAAGGGTCTCAAAAGAACAAGCGAGTTAAAAAAAATCGAGGCGAAAGTGTAATTTTGACATCATCAACATAGAGAAGTGCACTGCAACATTCTGAAAAGGATAAATTAGAAAAGAGGCCTGTGAAAATACGATTTGCTTTACCAGAAAGTGACTCGAAACCAGGACCATCCAAAGTTAAGGCAGTCACGTTAAACCTGCCTAGTTCGAAAAATCATTCTGGATCTGCCAAAAATGATGTTGAGGAAGATGATTGTCTCTATTGTCATGACTCTTCAAAAGAAGGCTGGATTAGATGTCCTTCTTGTCTTCAGTGCGCTCACAACTCTTGGGCTGGAGTCGATAGTGATGATGATGGCACTCATGTTTGTGTATTTTGTGAAAAATGAATCATTGTGCTATAGTTTATAAGTTTACTGATAAATATTATTAATTAGTAATGCAAAATACAGATAAAAAATTAGTACCCCATCTATGGGGCACAACGGGGCAAATGTTTTGCTCTAGTTTTATTGGATGTATATCCCCGAATTTTTTATGAATTTGTAATGTGATTATGTTTTTCTGTTTATTAAATACCAATGAACATATCCATATCAGAGAACAAAATTTTACTCATTTATAATGTAAAATACATTGGATCAAACATTAGATACCCCATCCTGCCCCACGTTCCCCTATATGTATTTCGAATATGTTGTAGCCTGGATATTTTCATACTTCTCCGTAATCCATCCATTACTGTCGCTAAGAATCTTTTCTGCATGCTTTCATTTATTGTCCAGCTTTCTGATCCATATGAAGTATACTTTCTATTATTGTCTGTATAATCCCTTTTTTGTTTTTCTGGTCAAATTTCTATTCCATAAAAGACCATTCAGGGATCTAATCGCCTTCCTTGCACAATTTACTCTGTTAATAATATATTTTTCACAAGTACCAGATTTATCTATTATGGATCCAAGATATTTAAATTCTTCAACACGTTTAATTATCATATTATTTATTTGTAAGTCTTCTGAATTTCCTCCGATTACGATGTATTCTGTTTTCATATAATTATATTCAGTCCACCTACTTCAAATTTATCTAATAGGTTTAATAAAATAGAAGAACGCCAACAATAATAAATTACTGAAATGTGTATGGAATTACACAATATATCTATAAATAATAATAATAATAATAATAACAGTTATACACGATTTCGTTTTCAGTGCGGTTCGCCACATTTAAATAACTCATCATCATCAATTACAGTCATGAAGCAGACCCTAGTTTCCATCAGTAAATTCAACACATTTACTCCCCACAACTTTTTTCTAAATTCAAAATTAAGATGGGTACATCACAAAATTAAATCCCCAACATAAAATTTACACCTATTTGGAGAAACTTATTACAAAATTCTCATTCGACAAGCTACTCTGCTAATGGTTTTGGTGTTTTCCATAGCGTCAAGGTAAATGCCGGAGTAGTCCCCTAGTTTCCACCACTTTCATTCATTTCTGTATCGAGCCGGGAAAGCGGTTGTGAAAGATTTAATTTCTGTAGTTGGAGCTGCGGCCTTCTTTTTTCTCCTAACAGGCGTGCGAACTTCGACGGGTCCACCATCCACCATTATCATCACTAACACACCAATAAACACCAACACACCACTGCCATGGTTAAAACACATACATTTATTTCCTCTTTCGGCCCACTTTTCAAAATTAGTGGGACTAAAAGGCAATGCTTTGGAACCCGCGTGTGGCTAATTAAATCAATTAGACCATCCAAAAGGGACGCTGTAACCGCATCCAACTTTATGTTGGAGCCGCATTCAGCAATTCCCACGATAGATGGTACAATCATGGATTAGGCCATTGACCTGTTCCGCTTCAGGATAGAAATTGATCCCTACATCGCTTCTTAGGTCTTCCTGGGTCTCTTCGTCCTGTGGGTCTGTAGTTCAATAGCTTGAGAGGTAGTCTATTGTTTGGCATTCTAAGGAGGCGTCCATGCCAATTATTGGTATACAAAATAAAAATAAATCAAAGGGAACCAATACACATAACAAGAGGAGTTAGACAAGGTTGTCCACTATCAACAACTCTTTTTAACATTTATTTCGACGACATGATAAGATCATGGAAACAAATGACGACTGGGGGAATTAACTTAGGAAATATAGTAATAAAAACAGTAGCCTTTGCATATGACCAGATTTTAATAGCAAAAACAGAGGACGAACTACAAAGAATGCTATTTAAACAAAATGAAACATCAAACAAATACAATATGGAAATATCATCAGAAAAATAAAAAACAATGACCTTCAAGGGCGTTCATCCAGTTCGGACAAAGATAACATTAGAAAATAAACCAATAGAACAAGTGACAAAATATAACTTCCTAGGTTGCGAAATATCATACACAGCGGAAACAGATATAAATAACAAACGAAATACGTTTAATTATATAACAGGAACACTAAAAATAACTTTGAAAAATAAAGCCAGGAAAGACTATAATAAATTATACAAGACAATGCCAGTGCCTATTATTACTAATGGATCCAAACATGGACAGTGACAACACAACAATCTGCCAGAATACAAGCTGCAGAAATGAAATTCCTCAGACCAATCGCAGGATATCAAAGAACAGACAAAAAACATAACACAGAAATAAGACAACAACTAAAAGTAGAGGAATTAAACATAACAATAGAGAAATACGGAACAAACTGGAGAGAACATTTGGCAAAGATGACTGAGAATATAATACCAAAAGCAGCATACAGTTATTCACCACGAGTAAGAAGAAGTTTGGGAAGACCAAAGAAAAGATGGAAAGAGCAGCAATTTGGAGCCGGAACAGGCTAGTAAATAAGCCGCGAAGAAGAAGAAGAAGTAGAAGAAGAAGATTTTGATGGTTTCAGTTATTGATGGTGTGTTCAAAACTTTGTGGATATCTTCATTATGCATGTGGTCATAATTTAAGTAACCGATACGAGAAATTACTGTTTTGCCAATTTAAGGGTAACCACGTGAGCATAACTTATTCATACATCACTATCCTAAGCTAATATTTTTCAATCATTCACTGTACAATTCATCTTCTTCGGTACTACAGCTGTTAGAGTTTAGCCTTGACCTCCAGAACAACAGCTCGCCATTCTATTCTGTCCTCTACTTTCTGCCTCCAATTACTGTTTCTAGTTCTTCTCAAATCACTCTCCACACATCCATCCATCTAATTCTGGATCTATCGCGTCTTCTTTTAAAGTCAAGTTTTGAATCCGGAACTACGTACGTCAAGTTTTGAATCCGGTACTACGTACGTTAGGAGATTGGTTTGGGTTCATTCTGTATACGTGTCCCAACCAATCGACTCTTCTGGCAGGACATATGGCTAGAATTAGGTCTGAATGAGGGACACGGAAACTTCTTTTAGGAAATCGGAATTGAAAGATCCCAGAACTTAGACCAAGAATGAGGTGGGAGAATAACATTTGAAGTTAGAGGTCTCAAGTCTCGGTTTCATGCAGGAAGAAGAAGACCAGGACGTCCACTCAAAAGACTTCTGGATGGTGTTTCTCTTCAGGCCGAAATAGGTTAACAAATGGCCTAAATTCGTGAATGTACTATGATGATGATGATGGTCTCGGTTTCAAATCCCGGTTCAGAGGTTTATTTTTCTTTTCATGTCATGTTTGGCCTTCATTGCTAAATGTTAAATTTGATTATAACATCGAAATATATACATATTAAACTTTGCCTTTGATTAAATATTGGATATATTATGCAAAGCATAATAACGTCTATTTATTACCAGCCATCGCAAGAGCAAAGTTTAAGTTGGTTTCAACTTGTTTAGTTGTTGTGACGTACTTTACATTCTGAGCTGACTTTACAGTTTTAAGTGGACTTGGGTTTGCGTGCGTTAATGAGTGACATGTTCCAGAGTATCTCTACAATAACAGTCAAGTGCTGCTGTTCTTACACTCGTGTGTCGTCAAAACTTAGTCAGTTGCAAACATCAATTCACAACACGTATAAACCTCAATAACGTATACTTACAATGTAATCAAGTAGCAGCAATTTCACAAAACACACTACAAATAGTGATTTAAATACAAGGATAGAAAACGTCGTTTTACGGATGAATTGAGAATTTCGTCAAATAATATCATTGCAATGCATATATATATATATATATATATATATATATATATATATATATATCCATAGTAATTCTGTCCGAAGACAGGTCCTTCACTGCATTCATAGCATTTCATGCTTTGCTTGCAGCTTTACTAGGGAATTGTAGGTGTGGTAGCTTCCCGTTGCTTTCCACACCGGTGAAGGATGGTGATGATGATAATGATAAGGATGATGACGGCCATATGATTTCAGGGACCGTTTGGGCCTTAACGTTTTCCTGACATTTGTCTTGCAGGTGAGGAAAAACCCCGATAAAAACCTCACCCAGAAAAACTGCCCCGACCGTTGATCGAACCCGGGCCCGCTGCATGACAAGGCAGCACGCTACCTCGAGACCACAGCGGTAATATATATATATATATATATATATATATATATATATGATATGAAAAGAAAAATGAATACTTGAGTCGGGATTTGAACCCGAGTCTCTAAACTCCGTACGTTGAGCGCTCTAACCAACTGAGCTACTAAAGTATTCCAACACAAACATACATTGTTCTTATACATATAGTATTCTCAATTCACACAATAGGTAGCGAGAAGATGTTCGAACTACCATCTAGCGGCCAACATAACAGGTAAGCAAAATTTTTAAAGAGAATATTTACTTTATAGCAATTTTACAAGAGAATATATATTTTATAACTATATACAAGCGTTACTGCTATAAAGTAAATATTCTCTTTAAAAAATTTGCTTACCTGTTATTGTGGCCGATAGATGGTAGTTGGAACGTCTTCCCGCTACCTCTTGCGTGAATTGAGAATACTACATATATAAGAAAAATGTACGTTTGTGTTGGAATACTTCAGTAGCTCAGTTGGTTAGAGAGCTAAACGTACAGAGTTTAGAGACTCGGGATCAAATCCCGACATTTTTCTTGTCATATCAAATTTGCCTTCATTGCCAAATGTCGAAAAAATATAGTTATAAGTTATAACACACACACACATATATATATATATATATATATATATATATATATATATATTTTTATGTGTGTGTGTTTGTGTGTGTGCCTATATGTATATCTTTTTAGGAGCTTTTTTACCCTTCTACTCAACCGACCCCCTTCTTCTTCTTCTTCTGCTTCTGCTCTAAAGTTAGGCTCTAAGCCTGTGCCAACTCAAAGCATATCCCCCATCTAATCATGGAGCGTCCAACGGAATGTTTAACACTTGGATTATATTGTAAAGCCTGTTTTTGCGCGATATTGCGTTTTGTTGCACTACCAGCAATGGCGATCATTATTGAAAGTTCAACTTCCTACATTATGGGGTTGCCAACCTAAATAACTATACTGTAATATTACACTTATACCCACGTGCGGGAAGTAAAACCACTGCCCTCTATGTATACTATGCACAATATATATACAGAAAATATCCAAAATATACTGTTATTATACATTATACGAAACAAATAAGTGCATTTTAAATGAACTGAACTTCATTTGAAACAATATAAAACAAAAAATACATACTTGCCGCCATGTTATCCCTAAATTGGTCTCACGACCTCCTGTTGTTTCAACTAATAAACATTGCCCACACTGTTAACGTTAGTCAATTGTTTATAATGAACGCAAATATGTCCAACAAAGATGTTATTCTACTATTATTTATTATTTTAAAAACACCATCGCGCAAAAAGTAATGTACAACGTATATTTGTGAAATGTTTTACAGAATCTCGGAAATTAAAAACCTCGCTATCGCTCGGTTTTTAAACATTTTTCCTCGATTCTGTAAAAACCACTCCCAACCTCGCATCGTAATATACTATTTGTTAGACGCCGTTAAGAAAGTTGATTACCATTTCGCAGTTTTTTATGATTCAAATGTAAGTTTTGTAAGCAACACATGCTCTTAAACGCGACATGAAGTGAGAAGTTGAAGCGACTGTAAATAAGTGATTAGTGAGGCTTTTAACCACAATGCGATGAATTGAAATGGAAACACGAGACAGTTCTGACAGCTGATAGAGAGCGGACAAATGAGAAAGTTGGAAACCTACAATTTCACTGAATGCATACATGATAATTTCACCAATATCGAACAATTGTGGTTCGGTGCACGTGTACTTATGTTACATGGCCGCCTCCTATTAACACCATATAGGCCTAACCTTTTCTTTCTTTATTTCCTTCCTTTAGCGTCTTCTTTTGTAGTTACTTTTACAGTCTGAGATGATTTGGTTATCCGGTCGTTTTAAGAGAGAATAGTCTGATCAGTTGAAGAAAGAGACGGGACTCACCTTAAAGCAGGACTTTTATATTGCCTACATAATAAAATTAAAGTTAATTAATTTTGTATTTTAATATTCGGCCACGGTGGACTAGTGGTTATGCTCCTTGCCTCTGGTCCCGAGGGTCGCGTGTCCAAACCCGGCCGGGGTCGATGGATTTTTTTAGGATGGAAAAATCGAAGAAGCAAGTCCTCCGGGAGGAACTTTAAGCCGTGGGTCCCGATCTGAAGATTTTCAGGCTCGTAAAAAATCCTTAAGCCTGAATCAAAAGGCCTCTAAGCAAAATTTACCGAATTTTCCCTTCCTAGTACTACCTTGGTTTCCTATATGTCAGTACGAGGCGGAACGCTCACCACGGGCCACTCAAAAATGACATGTATACGAAAACAAGTGCAACTAAATTAATATGGTTAAAATTCTTGCTTGCAGGGGGAGAGCGCCTAAATCTCTGTTAAGGGAAACATAGGCTTAGAAGATTACAAGAAGATTTTAATATTATTTTTATACTTTTATATATACATACATATAAAACTTTAAATAAAAATCTAAATATTTCATTGGTTTTGTCAAATAAAGATTTCATAATAATAATAATAATAATAATAATAATAATAATAATAATAATAGTATATTACGATGTGAGGTTGGGAAGTGGTTTTTACAGAAGCGAGATAATGTTTAAATACCGAGCGATAGCGAGGTTTTTAATTTCCGAGATTCTGTAAAACACTCACAAACTTGCGTTGTACATTATTTTTTGTGCGATGGTGTTTTCGAAATAATAAATAATAGTAAAATAATAACATCTTTGTTGGAAAATTTCGTTCATTATAAACAACTGACTAACGTTAACAGTCTGGCCAATGTATATTAGTTGAAACTACAGCAGGCCGTGACACCAACCAGTCATAAAATCGCGGCAAGTAAGTATTTATTGTTGTATATTGTTTCAAATAAAGTTCAGTCAATTTAAAATGCAGTGATTTGTTTCGTACAATGTATATTAACACTACCTTTTGTATATTTTCTGTATATACATTGTACATAGTATACATAAAGGGCAGTGGTTTTACTTCCCGCACGAGGTTTGTGATATGTAATATTACAAGTATAGTTATTTAGGTTGTTAAAATCCTAAATATGTCTATTAAACTTCAAAAATAAAATCTGAATAATTTTATACTCTAATAAATAAAAGTAAACTAAATTGTGATTGGAATTAAAAGCACTTATCTTTCTTATATGACCAATAGGATTTGACCTTATATTAAACAGAATTATTAACCAATATAAAATCAATTAAGTCTCGTAGAGTGAGATGGGCAAGAAATAATGGGAATAAAAGGGGGGCATATAAACATCTACAGAAACCAGAGAGAATGTGTCCAATATATTGAGGTGAGAGAATAACTTACCTATTATCTGAGAGAGGTGAATTATACTTACTTACTTACTTACTCACTGGCACTATCGAACCCGTAGGTTCATGGCCGCACGGACATAAGCTCTCCATACATCCCTATCCTGAGCTAATGCTTTCCAATCATTCCCTGTATAATCTACTTCCCTCAAATCATAGTTAATGTTGTTCTCCCACCTCATTCTTGGTCTACCAACTGGGCGTCCTCCCTCTGGCCTTCCTACAAGAAGTTTCCATGCACGTCTTTCATTCAGGGAACCCATGCCAAAGGCTCAAACACAGAGAGGTGAATTATACAGGAAATAATTTAAAAACATTATTTCGGGATAGGGATGTATGGACAGCTTATGTCCATGCGGCAACGAACCACCATATTCGACAGTGCCTGTGATTTAATTCTCTTAGTTATCTAGAAAATCGGCATTGATGAGTGAAAATTCTAGTAACCTTCGGGAATATATGTAGCTCACTGTTGTGTGGTCTTCTTCATTCACCTGATTGTTCATCTCTCTTGGGTCCAAAATTTGTCTTAACAACTTTATTCTCAAATACTCGTAACATTATCTCCTCTATTAAAGTAAAAGTTCATGTTTCGCATCCATATAGGCCTAATAACAGTTTTTTAATATATGTTCAGTTTAATCGCTTTTTTTTTAGAAAAGTTGTGACAATAGTCCTTATGACGCATAAGAGCAACGCATTTACAGAATTGAGCCTGTGTCTAATATGTTTGTGCACCTAATTACTGTTCGTTGAGGAAAGATACGACTCTGGTAAACCCGCCAGGTCAAAAGATGATACAAAACTCCTATTATTATTGGAAATCTTTTATATACAAGGATGTTGGCTGAGTAGGCAAGACGACGTTAATGGGGCTACATGTTTTATAAATGCATTCAGTATTGTGTTCAATTCGTAGAAACTCAATAATTCAATATGTGTTTATGAGAAAAAGTTAAGCTGGCCGTATTTAAAACAGAGTTACATTAACTGCTCGGGTTCCATTGATCTACGCAGCTATAAATTAAAATGAACCCCCTGGGAGCCGTATTTCAGATTCTTATTTAGCTGTTCCATGAGTTTCCATCCATGTTTATTGCTTTAAAATAAAGAGCAAATTAAATGACTCCTGTAACAAAAATAATAATATAATCATGAACATGTTAGGTTTGTGTTCTTTTTCTGAACTGATGCCCTTGACAGACCCACTATTGTTTCAGTCTTCTTCTATGTCACAATATTTTTGGTTGATACAATATATATATCCACCTCTGTGGTCTCAAGGTAACGTGCTGCCTCGTCACGCAACGGGTCTGGGTTCGATTCCCCGTCGGGGCAATTTTTTCTGGGTGAGGTTTTTATCGGGGTTTTTCCTCACCTGTAAGACAATGTCAGGAAAACTTTATGGTCCAAACGGTCCCCGAAATCATATGGTCATCATCCTCATCCTTATCATTATCATCATCCTTCGCCGGTGTGGAAAGCAACGGGAAGCTACCACACCTATCATTCCCTAGTAAAGCTGCAAGCATAGCATGAAAGTGCTATGATTGCAGTGAAAAGACCTGCCCTCGGGCAGAATTACTATGAATGGATATATATATATATATATATATATATATATATATATATATGTATATATATTTGAAAGCATTTTAACATATGGTGCTGAAGTTTGGCAAATCCTAATAGGGAAATAGAAAGAATTTTAAGTACAGAAATGGATGTTTTAAGATCAGTTGGAAAATCTAGAATGGATAGAATACGAAATAAAGAAATAAGAAAAATTATGGGTGTACAAGAGGAGCCGGACGTCATAGACATTATAGAAAAGAAAATATTACAGTGGTATAGCCATGTCGAAAGAATTCCAGAGCAAAGTTTGCCTAAAGTTGTTATGGAATGGATCCCAATGGAAAGGACGAAGAGAGTGAGACCGAAGAAAACTTGGATAGAAGGGGTACAAGCAGCTATGAATATCAGAGGATTGGAGGAAAATCAATGGATGGACAGAGAGGAATAATAACAACAACAACAACAACAATAATAATAATAATAATAATAATAATAATAATAATAATAATAATAATAATAATAATAATAATAAAGGGCACATACTCTTGTTAAAAAAATATTATGAATATATTTTTTAAATTTATTTAGAATTTTTATAATTTTTTTGTGTATTTTTTGGAATCTCTTTTGAATATTTCTTGCTTAATTTTATGTTTATTTTGCCTCTTTTAGGTACCTGAAACATACAGGTAGTGGTGCAATCTAGAAATATATTTTTTACTACACAAAACATATTTACGACTATTTGCACAATTATAATTTAACGTAAAACATCGCTCAAAAACACAATAAAATATAAAGATGCTGATAAAAAAATTTCAACGCAAAAACCTACATGTAGGCCTATGTTGCATTTTTAAAAACTGCTGGTAATGTGAAAACGCTTAAACATTATTTCTAAATGAAACAAATACAATTTAAGAAAATCATCAAATTCCTATTAAATATAACTTGTATTTCTGTTTATTTACAAAAATCACATATGTTCATTTTTGCATCCACCTCTTCTAGTTTAGCAGGGAGGGCCTATTTTAATCTGACACACACCTCAAGTGACATTACTTTTGACAAATCTATGATGTGTTATGTGTGACACATTATACAATTTTATAGCCTTCCTCAAACCCGTTTTCTTTTCCCTTACGCTTTTATCATGTCTAATATGCGTTCATGGAAACTAAAGCAAATAAGGCGTTGGTGACATTAAGGGCGAACTCGTTGCTTACTCATATTTAAACTATAGTGGTTCACCAGATAATTCGCCTCTAATATCCGCAACGCCTCATATGTAAATGGGATGTTTAGAAAAAAGTCTTTGGTTATATGTCATGTGGAAACATTTCCACAACACCACTGTGTGTTCCCATATTGCCAACACAGCGCCATATTAGAATATAACTCATTATTGGTTAAAAATTGAACGTTTAACTTTGATTTAAAACCGTAGAGAAATTCTAAATTAAATCCTTAACAAAAAAATAGTGTTTAGTTTAACTGCATTCAAGAAATGTGTTAAATTTAAATGGCTAAAACTTATATTTTTGAAACGCTAGAAAAATGTCACGTGGTTCTGCTTTCACAATATGCATAAAATTAGCTGGAAGCACTCTAACATGGCTATTATCAACTCAAACAATAATTTCCTGTGATTTTTCACTCGGCCACAACACCTACTGAGCCCTAAGGTCGAAGCTTCCACTTTACCAGCAATGCTTCCACATATGGTAAACCAACCTACTCTTTTCGTGCATAAAATTCCAATGTCTAGTAATAAATAATTAATCTGCACACACACAAATATATATATATATATATATATATATATATATATATATATATATATATATATATATATATATATATTTATTTATTTATTTTACCTGGCATAATTAAGGCTTTAAGGCCATGTCTACCACTCAACCAGGTTTAAAAAATTTAAAAAAATATTCTTACATCAGTCTACCGCTGCTGTGGTCTCGAGGTACCGTGCTGCCTGGTCACGCAGCGAGCCCGGGTTCGATTCACGGTCGGGACAGGCTGCTGGGTGAGGTTTTTTCGGGGTTTTTCCTCACCTGTAAGACAAATGTCAGGAATCTTAGGACCCAACGGTCCCCGAAAATCATCCGGCCATCATCATCATCCTTATCATTATGACATCATCGTTCACCGGTGTGGAAAGTAACGGGAAGCTACCACACCTATAATTCCCTAGTAAAGCTGCAAAGTATAGCATGAAAATGCTATGATTGCAGTGAAAGACCTACCCTCGGGTAGAATTACTATGGATGTATGGATTCTTTCTTACATCTAAATAACAATAAATATAAATATTACATGGTATGTCTACATATAAT
The DNA here is from genome assembly GCA_030220185.1 of Diploptera punctata. Classification (NCBI taxonomy): domain Eukaryota; kingdom Metazoa; phylum Arthropoda; class Insecta; order Blattodea; family Blaberidae; genus Diploptera; species Diploptera punctata. Next base: position 66,025 of record JASPKZ010010635.1, on the reverse strand, counting down.
TATTATTATTTACAAAATGTTTTGATTTAATCTAGATTTAACAAATGCAATACAAAATGTACAAGATAGAAAAATATATTAAAAAAGAATAAATTTAGTTCTCCAGAAAAAAAAAAATTAACAGGTTACTGTATAAGCATGACTTAAAAGTGTCAAGTATATATACATAATCACCGACCAGCCTCATGGGCTAGTGGTCAGCGTTCCTGACTACTATTCATGAAGTCCCGGGTTCGATTCCCGGTCAGGCCATAGGAATTTTTCCTTAATGGGAATTATTCCTGTGGTTGCCCAAGGTCTGGAATTTAGGTTAAGAACTCCGGCGCTTCATTATCACTTATTTCTCATCATATCATCTGGGTAATGTAACTCCGCCTTCCAGGTGCCCCAACCTAAGAAACGGATTACAATTCTGCCAATGCCAGGGGAGAAACAAGAAATGTCATAAAAGAGAATCTGGTAGCATTAGACAAAAAATATATATATATATAATCATTTATTGGAAACTAAAAAAATATTTGACTGCAAGTCACTTTTTACCTCTCTTTTAAAGCAGAATTTTAATATTATAATTAATATAAAAGTTAAAGTTAATAATTTTTTTATTTTAAAATTATTTTCATATTTAGATATAACTTAAATAAATAAAAACATCTAAATAATTAATTGTTGGTTATTGTTGAATAAAAATGTCTCAGTAACAATTAAAGAAATTGTATTACATAACAGTCTTTGTAAAGAATTCTTTTAAAAATTGTTTTAAGTAATTGTTGTCAAATTATAAATCCTTCTATTATAACTGTAATAAGAACACCTGCCTAACTTCATATTCTTAAATGAATGTAAACTAAACTCTGATTGGATGTTTAAAACAATTAACTTTCCTATTTAACAAATCAATTTAAACCTTATATTTAAATAACTATTAACCAGTAGAATTTTAGAATAACATCATGTGATCTAATAATGTTTTTTTAAAATTATAAAAGAATTACACCAGTCGTTCTGCATACAACTTTCAACAAATACAGAAGAAATAAGAGCTCCCCTGATAAAATGTAGTATTTAATACAAGAGTAATAATTGATTCAAGAAAAGAAAATAATTTAATTTTAATTGGCGGTGAAGAATAATACCACCTACATTTACTTAATCTGCTGGGAAATTAACGAAGTGAATAAATTTGCAATTATTTCTACAAGAAACAGTTTTTTAGTAATTTTGAAAATGTTTTCCTATCCAGTGTACCAACTTCCGACCCTAAGAAGAGAATCCGGCTCTACCGAAAATTAAACCCAACCTGAACCAGAAATTATTTTTCGGGACACAAATCCTTTTTCAAAATGTTACTACAACATCGGGCATGAAGAGAATTACTGCTTCAAAATGTCACCACAGCCTGGGACAAAGCAATTTACTTCTTTATTCTCACTTTGCAACTATCTCCCCTCAAAATCACCGTGCATGCCATCATAAATCTATAGAATTACAATTCCTTAACGCTTTTATAAAATAATATATCTACATCAGAGTTAACGTGTAGATGTCTGCTTCTGAATTAAAAAACCGCAGCTCATAAGAATATAAAATAGTGAAATGAGACAGAAGATTGTCATGACTGCAGAACGCGGACTTGTAAGAAAAAAAAAAGTAAAGATCGAGTCTCCTATACCTAAGTGGGCAAAATTACTCTAGTTAAGAGCTGCATTATCTGAGCGAAGACATATTGCAGCCATTATACACGGTAGTGAGATAGCGGTTCATTCTTCTTCTTTCGGGAACTCTTGCGACAAGAAGTTATTTGTTTACTTACTGCAATGACCCCCTATAAGCCTTGCCTTTAAATAGCTAACATTATCTGATAGAAAGTAAATAAGTGGACACAGGAAATAGGCTGTTTATCTTAAAATTGGTTTAATTTATGTTTTAATTAAATAAAAATAAAACTTACAGTTTTATTTGATTTTCATATTTATTAAGATATAATTCAGTTACAGCTGTTTCGGTACACTGTACCTTCTTCAGATATGTTAACAAATTATGAATTGTGTTATTTGTTAACATGTCTGAAGAAGGTACAGTGTACCTAAACAGCTGTAACTGAATTATATCTTAATAAATATGAAAATCAAATAAAACTGTGTTTTATTTTTATTTAATTAATAAATATGGATTTTCATCAAGTAAACACCAACTCAATTGATAATTTATTTATATTTATTGGTTTAATTCATTTTTAACTAGCTAATACTCTGATACGCCTAATTAAATGAAACATTCAGAGTTAATTAAAACTGCGAGGAACCAAACATGGCGGTTACTAGAGTCATTTTTTAATTTTGGATTTCAGGTAAACCCCAATTTTTAACAGTCGGATTTCGCTAATTTTTGGATAATGCCTACCCCGTTTTATTTCAATAGGATATATTGAGTTTCGTTGTGAAACATTGAAAATTACGATCGCTAGAGCGATTTTTAAAATTTCGTTTCAAGTGAAGCCCTACACCTAATGGTTTTAGAACATAATAGATAGCATAAAAAACTCTCCCATGAAAAAATACATATATGTGTCAACTTTCATATGATCGGTTAAACGGTGTCATAATGGAATTATTCAAAATGAACCCAGGTCCGTTAACTAGTAACGGAGATGTTACTTTCACACATGCGGTAGATAGGGGAGTCTAATATGCCATTGTGACGGATCATTGGGTTATATGACACGAGTTTCCTTTTGTAAATCATATTTATAAACAACTGTGAGGTGGGACAGGCAATTTGATTAGTCCATGAAGTAAAGAAGAAGAAGAAGAATATTTATAAAATGTTTCATGACTATTTAACTCATGCCCCAAATGGGAGTCAATGACCAATCACGTTTTCAATGATTTCTGTTTTACAACCAATCAGAGTCGTGTTTCACGAAATATTATCAGTGTTATATTTACCATATTAAAGAAAGCTCCTCCTTTTTAAGATTCTGAACAGGTCTGACCATTATTTTGCAGTGACTGAGCCTATAAGAAATACGGCTACCAGATTGTAGCCTATATATAGTGCATAGATGTCAACACATGGTTAAAATAAAAACGTTTGTAGCAATTGATTATACCACCAAAAAAAGAAACCACTGTTTGCACTTTCTTAAATGTATTTTTTCCCAGGTAATAATCCAGAAAAATATAATTGTCATATTTACATCATACGACATCAGAAATGAATTAATATACAGTTTGATGTGTTTCATTTTTTCTCCACTAGAGATCATTCTTACAATATTGCGTTTCTTTGGCAATAACTAGTATGATCTGGTTGCAGTGATAAACAAAAGAAGCAGATGAAGCGTACCTATCGTTTCTCATTTGTTTTCAAACATCGCCGTTTACATTAAATATATAAATATTTTAAAATAACTATAGTTAAATAATGATTTCTGAGTAAACAGATTAATTTTATTCGTTAAATAGTTCTAACAAATGCCACTCTTGATTTCCAAATTCTCTAGATAAATTGGAAATCACTCGTGGCATTACTTATGATAATTTCATTAAATAGTGGAATCATTTCATGACAAATTGGACAAAATTATACGAAATTTAACTTTAATGTTTTTAATTTCGTTGAAACTCATTTAATTAATTGAAGGGATAAAATATATTTTATTTTCATTAAGCTTGGTTCTTTCGAAAACTATTTAAAGAAAATATTTAACTTAATAGCATGCGCACTGTTATACGTACATATATAAAGGTAACATGTCCATTACAAGTTAATGAAATTCTTCAAATTCTGTTCATATTAAACCTTATAAAATGTAGTTTCAGCATACCCGACCTATGGTTACATAAAAATCTACTCTATACATTGTTCTCGAAAAAAAATTAAAAGTATTCTTTAAAATTTCCCGATATTTTTAAAAATATTGTCTGTTTACAAACAAGGGAATTTTCCAAACACACAGATGCCGAAACCTACCTTGAAATTACTCCAAGATAAGTAAGTGTTGTGATTTACAAAGGACATATCTAAAAAAATCTGCCGCTTTTAACTTCAAGGCACTTAAATTCAGCCCCAACCTCTCATTTAAACTACAGGGAAGTAATACAACTCCTGACTTGATATATTGGATAACCCTGACAACTGTAACAAACAGAGCTGCATGAAGCAGCACAATTGCCCTATCTTGATGCTATTGTGAAAGATCAAGTCACCAAAATGTATTAAAACATTTTGGAACATGATAATCCAATAGTACGCACGATAGGACAACTACCGCAATGGCGTACAGTACATAAGAACATATTCAATGGAGAACAACCTCCATAAGGGTTAATTTAGTGACTCATGTCGCTAATACCAACCCAGCGCATGTCAAAACATATTCATTTCCATATCTCGTAATAAATTCCTAAAAAAAACACCGAGGTTACAATAGGAAAGCCACTTAGGGTTAGCCACTGGTAATTTTGCTGCCGAGGGAAAAATCACTTCCCGGAAACAGCACACTGGACGGCAAAACAACTGTCGTCACAAAACAGACAGATCTGCCGTCCTCGCAGCGCCCCATATCACTCCACTCTACTCAAGCAGGGACGTCCATCTCCTTCGCACAGTGTGTTGCCATTGCTGGATTCTGGCTTCGATTTCTGTACTTTGCAGTTAAAAGCGGCATTTTTTTTTTTTGGACATGGCCTTGATTAATCACAACGCTTTTCTGGGAGAAATTTGTAAAAATTATTTCTCATTAAAAACAACATCAATTGATAGATTTCTTCAGAATTTACTGAAGACAATAATGAATAGCAATAGGCGGCTCCGTGGCCCGAGATCGAGTCTCGGTCACTCCACTTGGGTTTCGTGGTGAATGAAACGGAGCTTGGGAAGGTTTTTTCGGGGGTTTCTCCCGTTTTCCCCTGCCACAAATTTCATTCCACCATTTCTCATACTCATCTCATCAATTTCGTTTCATTTGGTTCATCCGCCCCTGTGACGGTGCGTCAGGGATGCTTGATCGACACTATAGTTCACAGATATCTATAAATATAGGGGCTTCATTTCATCTCATTCCTCGACCCGACCCCGAGTTGGACACGAGTTGAGGATATGCTGTAGAACTGAACAGTTCTGCAGTGTTACTGGAACTAACCTGAAGAGGTCACTGGGTCAGGCAGGCTGGATTATATTATCGATTGCTACGACGTCGTGAGGATTTCTGCCGGGTTTATGCAGTCAGGGTAATACACGTACAATCACATCACTGCCTGTTATCAAGAGGTGTAAAAAGTAATTCATAATTAAAATAGCACCATATCTCTGTTTCTAATTATCTGACATGATTACAACTTGTTGTGGTACTTAAAGGTAGTCCTAGTTCTTCTTTGTTTCTCTTTCTCCTTAACGTAGTTTGGGTTCTCACCTTAAACTTAATAGTATATTACGATGCGAGGTTGGGAAATGGTTTTTACAGAATCGAGGAAAATGTTTTAAAAATCGAGATTCTGTAAAACACTTCACAAACGGGCTTTGTGTACATTATTTTTTGCGCGATGGTGTTTTTCAAAACAATAAATAATACTAAAATAATAACATTTTTGTTGGAAATGCTTCCGTTCATTATAAACAATTGACTAACGTTAACAGTGTGGGCAATGGATATTAGTTGAAACAACAGGAGGCCGTGAGACCAATTAATGGTAAAATAACAGAAGGCCGTGAGACCAATTAGTGATAAAATGGCCGGCAAGTAGGTATTTATTGAAATAAACAGTCAATATATTCCCAATTCACAAATTAATAATTAAAATGGTCAGCATTTTTCTACAGCTAAGCTGTCATCCTCAAGACCAGATATTGACTGAAAAAGAAAATAGTAAATTGATTACTATTTTTGTCTTCAGTCAATATCTGGTCTTGAGGATGACAGTTTAGCTGCAGAAACATGTTGACTATTTTAATTATTAATTTGTGAATTGGGAATATTCATTGTTTATTTTAATACCTTACCACTAAGAAGATCACTTGTGTATTAAATACGTATTTATTGTTTTATATTGTTTCAAATGAAGTTCAGTTCATTTAAAATCCAGTGATTTGTCTTGTATAATGTATATTAACACTATCTTTTGGATATTTTTTGTATATACATTGTATGTAGTATACACAGAGGGAAGTGGTTTTACTTCCCACATGCGTTTTGTAATATGTAATATTACAATACAGTTATTTTATTATAGTATAGTTATTTAGGTTGGCAACCCCGAAATCTAGGAGGTTGAACTTTCAATCAAAGGTCGCCATTGCTGTAAATACGACTGAACGCACTATCGCTCAAAAAGTTTTTTTTTTGTCGTACTTACAGCAATGTCAGTCATGATTTAAAGTTCAATTTCCTACATTTCGGGGTTGCCAACCCATAAATAACTAAATAACTATAGTGTAATATTACAAATGGCGGGAAATAAAACCACAAAATAAGCAACCATACTTCTTTTCACTTACAATTCTTCTCCTCCAGCCACTTTCTCAATTAAATGTATTTTTGTTTCATATCTTGATTTAGATTTCTCTGCCATTAAAGAAGCACGCCCAACTTCTCACGTTTCTTCAGTTTCGTAATTTTCATTACCATCATTCATACTTGCTGCCATTTTATGCCTGATTGATGTCACGGCCTGCTGTAGTCTCAACTAAATTATTTTCGGCAATAAGCGTATATAAATTGGCCAGGCTGCTAAAGTCAGTCAGTTGTTCATAATGAACGCAAATATTTCCAACAAAGATACTATTATTTTACTATTAAACATGTTATAATTTTACTATTATTTGTTGAATGCAGGCTTTCACGGCCGGTAATCATAATGTTGAGTGATTCCGGGTTATGTGGCCGTGGTCCATAGTTGGTGTTGATACCAGACGTTTCGCCCTCAACTGTGGAGGGCATCTTCAGTGGCGAGTGTTTCTAGGCGTGTTTCCTGGTCGGAAGATCTACTTAGAGTGAGCGCTGCGGACGTTGTGGACGTTGTATTAGTGGTGGGTGCAGGGTGAGTGGGCGTGGCTCTTGCTGATTGGCTAATGGTCGTCTCCTTGTTGTCCCTAGTGTTAATGCATTTATTTTCTAGTGTATGATACCAGGCCTTAGCCAGTTTGATACCTTCCTCTTTTCTATTGATATTTCCCTTATGCTTGTATATTTCTATAGCCTCTCGGTATAATCTAGGGAAATAGTAGGAAGTTGTGGCTAAAACTTGTGTTATCGTCGAATAGAATATGGTGTCCATTCATAATGGCATGTTCTGCTACAGCTGATTTATCCATTTCTCCTTGTCTGCAGTTTCTTTTATGTTCTGATAAACGGGTGGCTATACTTCTTTTCGTGGTCCCTATATATGATTTAACACACGAACAAGGAAGTCGATATACGCCGCAAGTGGAGAGAGGTGGCCGAGGATCCTTAGCTGGCGAAGGCAGTCTTCTATTTTTCTTGTAGGTCTGTAAACTGTTTTATGTTGTATTTTCGTAGGAGTTTTCCGATACGATCTGTGACTCTTTGTACATATGGTAAGTAGGCTATGCTGGTTGAGGGTGTGTTATCCATTCTGACGTGCTGTCTTCATGGATGTAAGGTTTGTCTTATTTCCTTGGATTGTAGCCATTTTTCTGGAAACAATTGAACAGATGGTGTTGTTCTTGTTTAAGGTGTTGTGGTTGGCATAACTTAGTCGCTCTGTCGAACAGTGTCTTAATGACACCTCGCTTTTGTCTTGGATGGTGGTTAGAGTCTTTGTGCAGATATCGGTCTGTGTGTGTAGGTTTTCTGTAAACTGTATGTTGAATTTCCCCATTGCCAGTCCTTATTATTTGAACATCCAGGAAAGGAAGTCTTCCATTATCTTCTTTTTCCATTGTGAACTGTATTTTGTTGTGTCTTGCTGTTAAGGTGTTGAAGGAAACGTTCCAATTCTTCACTGCCATGTCTCCATACTACAAATGTGTCATCAACATAGCCGAAACCAATGTTCTGGAGACTTGGGAGCTGTTTTTAGTGCTTCTTCTTCGAATTTCTCCATGAAAAAATTCGGCTACTACTGGGCTAGAGGACTGCCCATGGCTACTCCGTCGGTCTGTTCATAGTAAGCTGTTGTTCCATGGAAGTAAGTAGTGGTTAGTACTTGCCTGAATAAATTGGATATTTCTTCTGTGAAATCTGTCTAATGTAGTCCATGGTCTCATTTACCGGCACCATGGTGAAAAGGGACACACATCGAAGCTAACCAGTGATATCTTGAGATGTTACGTTTATATTCCGTAGTCTCTCAATGAAATGTGTCGAGTCTCTGATGTAGCTGTCCGTTTTTCCAAGGAGTGGTTTCAGAAGTCCTGTGAGATGCTTTGCCAGTAAGTAGGTCGGGGAACCGATGGCACTGACAATCACTCAACATTATTTACTATTATTTATTATTATGGAACACCATCGTGCCAAAAAATAATGTACTACACATGTTTGTGAAGTGTTTTACGGAATTTCGGAAATTAAAAACCTCGCATTGTAATATACTATTACGAGTCGCACGTCACACAGACCTTACTTTGGATCACAAGAACATGGGAGACCTCCCCGAATGAACGATCAGCTCAATGTAAAGATTTTCTCCGAGACAATACGAATTGAATATTTTAAAACGAAACACACCTTCACTCACACATTCAAACTAAATGTAACGAATATTATCACCATTATCATCAGCAGCATCAAGGATTAGACCTTAAGGTCTCTTCGGATCTTCATGTTGGAATTGTTCTGATCATCTGTTACTGGATCTTCTTACATTTCTTTCGTCCTAGTGGTTTCTAATGAAGAATTTGTTCGGGATTATATTGTTATCCATTCTATTGATGTGGTCCATTCATTCATCTCTGTATTGTGCAATTCTATCTAATAGTATGAATATATTTAGTTCTCTTCGCATACTTTCATTTCGTTTTCGATCTGCCATTGTATAGTCATCCACACTACCCAGAAACCTCATTCTGAAGTGGCGAATATAATAATGATGATTATAATTGGCAGATAATATTCGGGGACCATTTGGATCTTATATTTTTCTGGCATTGTCATAGAGGTGAGGGAAAAACTAAATAAAAAACGCCCAGGAACTGTCCCGACCGGTGAACGAACCCGTGCCCGCTGTGTGTGGACAGCGACGGTATCGCATCATACAGCGGTGGACAATTAAGGATACATTTAGTTTTAATATATAAAAAATATTTATTTATTATTTAGATATCTTAAAACATTCAGTCTGAATAATTTATAAATTAATTAAAATGGCATTTTCCAAATCATAGGTTCAGTTTTCTCATCAAATATTATGTATTTGAGTTGAGTTACTCATTAGGGGGCCTATATGATGGGCTTCTATATCAGATTCAGTAAAATAGTAATTTAATAAGCATATTTTTATCAATAATTTATCAAAAATATTTTTGTAACTAAATTTCGATCATAGCCTGCGTTAAACAACAATAAAACTACTGGATCAGATTATACAAATGGTGTGTCTATCTCAATATTGGTATGCAATGGCATAACTTTAATTATATATTTTCAAAGCAAAAGCTATCCTTAATTAACAAGAAAATGGCAGCACGGACATAAGTTCTCCATATATATACCTATCCTGAGCTAATATGTTCCAAAGGTCATCATCATCATAATCCATTCACGAATTTAGGTCATTTGTTGACTTGTTTCGGTCTCAAGAGAAACATCCAAAAGTCTTTTGAGTGGGCGTCCTGGTCTTCTTCTTCCTGCAGGTTGATAGCATAACATTTGTTTGGGTATTCTGTGATCTTCCATTCGATAAAAATGTTGCATCCATCTTGACTTATAATCAGAAATTTTGTTTTCTAGAGATTCCATGTGTAATTTTCTAAGATTTTTTTATTTTCTTTATGATCTAATAGTGTGTATCCTGTAGTCCTTCGATGGTATATCATTTCAGCAAATCAAAGTCTCTACATATTCTTCTGTTTCAATGCCCATACTTCGCTACCATTTTTCCAGAGATTCTCTGTACAATCTACCTCCCTTAAACATAATGTTAATCTCCCACTTAATTCTACTACCACTTTCCCTTCGGTTTTCCTAAAAAAAGTTTTCATGTCCCTCTTTCGGAAATCGAACCCAGAACCATTAATATACGAAGAAATTACGTTACCTCGAGACCACAGCGGTAGTATCCGAATATCCTTTGGTTTTCCTACAAAAAGGTTCCTTTCCTCGGGAAATGGAACGCAGGTCCATAATGTATGAGGAAACTATAGTTATCTCGAGAGCACAGCGGTAGTATCGAATTATCACTCGATTTAGTAATCAATGTCCTTATGAATGTCAAGATAACTAACTCTTTTCTATATAGAAACGTGGGCGAGTTTGTTGCAGGCATTTGAGTGAGGGAATTGCGATGATAGAACGTAACGGAGAACAATAAATCACATCCCGTTGTTCTGGAATCCGATAACCTGCAAACACACTCCGACGCCTGTTAGAGAAAACTAAGTTTTCTCCCTGGTACTTTTCCCCTCCTCATGTAACACGAGAAGCATGTATGTGACATGTTTTTTTGTATGTGACAGCGTTACATAGAGCTGTGGTACAATAACATTAGCGAATTCTGAACGTTGTTATCATGAAACTTTTGTTTTTTGTTTTTTTTTTTCAAATCTTCATCGATCTTACTTATTAGACTCCGAAAATGACCATATAATAGGCCTATACACGGTATATAATCAATTATTAAAAGGTAAGATTGCAACATAGTATAATGAGAAGTTAGACTTATGACTGTCTTTTGTTTTAGTTCCACATACAAACAGTTGAATAGCATAATGAGAAGTAAGACTCCTGACTGTCTTTTATCTTGTTTCACACACAAACAGTTGAATAATGTATACAATCTCATTGCAATCTTATATTTTATTATATAAAATCCGGACTCTAATAATCAGTTATGCAGTCCACCGCTGTGGTCTCGGGGTAGCGTGCTGCATTGTCACGCAGCGGGCCCGGGTTCGATCCCCGGTCGGGACAGTTTTTCTGGGTGAGGTTTTTATCGGGGTTTTTCCTCACCTGTAAGACAAATGTCAGGAAAACTTTAAGGCCCAAACGGTCCCCGAAATCATATGGCCATCGCAATCATCATCATTCATATTCATCTTAGGTTAAGCTTAGGATTAGGGACTCTCCTGGCGCACCACTATCATCACCATCACTCATCATATCATCGGGGCAATGTAACCCCGCCTTCCAGGCGCCCCAACCTCAGAAGTGGGTTTACAAGTACGCCATGCCAGGAGAGAACACCAGGAATGACGAAAGACAACCTGGGGCATTTGCAAAAAATCAGTTATGCTTATTTACTACTGATGTCGTGAATGACAGTCCCGCGCCGTAGCCGAGTGGTTAAGGCAAGACGTATTTGCGCAGAGCTATGGACTTGCGCTGGTTCGGGTCTCCATGGGGGAGAAATTTTCTCATGGAATTTCGGCCAGTATGGGACTGGTGCCCCACTAAAAAATGGGACTGGAAGTAAATATAAATAAAACTAAATATATGGTTACACGTAAGAAATGCATTATATAATGGAAATGGACAGCTAATGACGGGTGATTGAGAATTTGAGGAAGTGGCTGAATTCAAATATCTAGGATTAATAATCACAAATAGGAATTAGAGCAGAAAGAAATTAAACATAGGCTCAGTTCAGGAAATGCCTGCTATTATGCATTACAGGGACTCTTGACATCCCAACTCCTTTCAAAAAACGTTAAACTGAAAATATATAAAAATATTATTCTCCCAGTTACATTATATGGATGTGAAACATGGACTCTTACTTTAAGAGGAAGAGAGGAAAGGAGATTACGAATACTTGAGAATGAAGTTCTTAGCAACATTTTTGAACCAAAGAGAGATGAACAGACAGGGAATGGAGAAGACTATAACAGTGAATTGCATGTTTTTATAGGAAGCCAGATATAATAAGAACAGTTACGTCTCGTAATCTCCGATGAGCAGGACATGTGGCACGAATGGGGAATGAAAGACGTGCATGGAAGCTTCTTGTAGGAAAATCAGAGGAAAACGCCCAGTTGTTAGACCAAGAATGAGGTAAGAGAATAACATTAACTATGATTTGAGGGAAGTAGATTATACAGGGAATGATTGGAAAACATTAGCTCAGGATAGGGATGTATGGAGAGCTTGTGACCACACGGCCATGAACCTACGGGTTTTATAGTGCCAGTGAATTATTTAGTTATTTGCGGGACTGGTGCCCACCCAGCATCGTGAGGCATTTGCGTAGCTACAGTAAGTAGCGGCCTCCAGATTGAGAAAACCAGCAGTGAGGTTTTTTCGGGTTTTTTCTCACCTATAAAACAAATGTCAGGAAGATTAGGGCCAAACGTCCCCGAAAATCATCAATATCCTTATCATTATCATTATCATCACCATCCCTCACCGGTACATTAAGCAATGGGAAGCTACCACACCTATAATTCCCTAGTTAAGCTGTAAGACATATCATGAAAATGCTATGATTGCAGTGAAAGACTTCCCCTCGAACAGAATTGTTATAGAATTACTATTATTATTATTATTATTATTATTATTATTATTATTATTATTATTATTATTATTATTATTATTATTATTATTATTATTATTATTATTATTCATCCGGGATCATGGCAGCTGCCGCCGTCTTCCGGAAACCAAACGCCATTCCTCTCTGTCCTTCCATTGATCTTCTTCCAATCCTCTGATATTCATAGCTGCTTGCACCCCTTCTATCCAAGTTTGCCTCGATCTTCTCTCTTCCTCCTTTCTATTGGGATCCATTCCATAACAATTTTAGGCAATCTTTGCTCTGGCATTCTTTTGACATGGCCATACCACTGTAATCTTTTCTTTTCTATTATGTCTATGATGTCGTAAAATGGTTCATTTAGAATACCAGGATAAAGAAATGGAAGAACAATCTGCTTTTAGAAGTGGTAGGTCATGCACAGATAATATATTTTGCATAATAATAATAATAATAATAATAATAATAATAATAATAATAATAATAATAATAATAATAATAATAATAATAATAATAATAATTGTTTTATTTATTCTGGCAGAATTAAGGCCATAAGGCCTTCTCTTCCACTCAACCAGCACAAATACAAATACATATTTGACAAATATAGATATACACTATACTATTTATAAACAGTTAAAGATACATTAAATGTAGCAATGTAAATTTCATGTACAGACATTGTATACGATAATAACAATAATAATACTTACGATAATAATAATAATAATAATAATAATAATAATAATAATTTACTTTTTTTTACTTTTGAGGGCCTCTCCACTCTTCAGCGGTTACTCTGTATTCCCATTCGCCATTCTTGCCGATCACGCCATTCATCCTCCTCCAGACCTCGGTCGTTCATCAATCTATGGATCTCTCCTCTCCAAGTTGTTCTTGACCTGCCCCGTTTCCTTCTACCAGAAGGTGACCATTCCAAAAGAGTTTTGGGCCACCTATCATCCTCCATTCTCCTGACATGGCCATACCACTGAAGAGCTCGTCTTTCAATCCTTTCCACCACTGTCTCCTCCATATCCATCATCTGCCTCACTTCTTCATTTCTTCTTCTTTCCAACCTGGACACCCTGGCACTGCGTCTTATTCCATCCATCTCCACTGCCAAGATCTTAGTTTTTTGTCCCTCTACGAAAGTCCATCCCTCAGCACCATAAGTCATTATGCTTTCCACAACAGACTTCAAAATCCTCTACTTCGTGTCGTTTGACATGGTCCTACTCCACAGTACTCCATTCAACATTTTTATGGCTCTTCGTGCTTGTACTAACTTGCTATCTACTTCAGCTTTACAACTCCCTGATTCATCAATAAGTGTATAATAATGATAATAATAGTATAAATATGATAAATTATACGAGAAACGCCAATTAATATATGTATATATACCTTACACTGGGTAATGATGAAGTCGAGGTTAAGAGCAAATATAAAATTAGATTTCTTTTAAAAGATGCCAATGTCCGGCAGCAACCTTATTTCTTGTGGTAGGGAATTCCAGTTGCGAGAAGTGAAGATAGTATATGACATGGAGTGGTGTGATGTCCTATGTTGCGGTATATTAAGCAAGAGACTATGTTGTGATAGAAAAAAGAGCTACTAACAGAGATATACATTCGCTTTTTGTCGAATTAAGCAAGGCATATGATAGTATTCCTCAATAATTATTATTATTATTATTATTATTATTATTATTATTATTATTATTATTATTATTATTATTATTATTATTATATTACGAGTCATTTTACGCATCTCTCTTGACAATCAGTTCCCCTCAAGAGACACTGTGTCTGTGGAAATGTTCCGTGATATCTACTGCACGGAGTAGTTGTGGTTTCTCCAGTAGTTATACAATGTAAAGTAATTTGTGCGAGACTTAATATTTCGTGAGTTGGCAACCACACAGTGTATTCCTGAGGCAATGAAGTTGAGTTAAACACCTGGAGCAGTTCGAATTCTGTTCCACGTCTCATCTGCCCTGCAGCTCATATGTTATGTTGTCATACTTTAAAATGTACCTCCGAAAATTCAAATTTCTCTCTCAACATAAATGCATGATATAAACACTAGGAGCAGGAAGATGTATAACCTGCTAAACAACAACAACAACAACAATATATAATAATAATAAATAATAATAATAATAATAATAATAATATATATAATATATATATATATATATCTGCTGGATATATATAAAGGATATGAAGAATATAAGATAAGGAAAGGAACTAAATATTTTCAAACTTATAGACCGAATAATTAAATAATATAGAAACGACTGGAAGAACATATTGATAGAATGCCAGAAGAAAGATTTCCAAAAGTATTGCCTAAATTATAAACCGCACGGAAGGAGAAATATTGGACGCCCACACAGAAGATGGTCTGAACAATTTTAACAATTCTAGCTTTCATGAAACCGGAACGAGCCAACAGGCTTAATCCCTGGATGATGACGATGATGATGATGATGATGATGATAATAATAATAATAATAATAATAATAATAATAATAATAATAATAATAATAATAATAATAATATAATAATAATAATAATAATGACTAATAATACTATCGGTTTTTTTAATGTCTTTGGCATCGTCCGATTCCTATAGCAAATTTGTCGGTCGATCCAATCTCCTGGTTGTAGATGTTTCTCCTTAAGGTATAAATATGTTCCTCACTCCAGAAAGTTTCGATTCCCGGTGGGGACATGCTTCCTGGGTGAGGTTTTTTTTTTCGAGGATTTTCCTCGCCTGTAAGACAAATGTCAGATAGCTTTAAGTCCCAAAAGGTCCCGGAACATCATTTGGTCATCATTATCATCATCCTTCACCGCGTGTGGAAAGCAACGGGAAACTACCACATCTATAATTCCCTAGTAAAGCTGCAAAGCATAGCATGAAAATGCTATGAATGAAGTGAAAGACCTGCCTAGGTCAGAACACTGCAAAAAAGTTTCAGGTTTTCCTCTTGTCTCGTCTTCCCTCTGTGTTCCTTTCCAATACACATTTTGGTAGTCGATCCTCTTCCATTCCCTGGACATGTCCGTATCATCTAATTGTTGAGTTTTAATATATAGGGCCTAATCTAAATAGTGTCTTCAATTTTCATTTTCTCCTTTACTACCGAGTTTTTGATTTTTCTCTTCTTGAAAATTTTGCTGATAATAATAATAATAATAATAATAATAATAATAAATAATAATAATAATAATAAATAATAATAATAATAATAATAATAAATATTATTATTATTAATGTTAATAATAATAATAATTAATAATATAAATAATAATAATAACTCTTGGGTTCAACGTGTGGACCGTATATTCAGATCCAGTATTCCCAAGGCAATTTTAAAGTACCGACCAAAAATGGTTAAAGGATCGTTATGACGGCCCTAGGAAGAGAAGGTTGGTATAAATTGTTTGTAGACTGTAAACAAGTCCTTCAGAACTACGTAATCAATGGAAGGTGGTGGTTATGATAATGAACAATAATAATGATAAGTATTGATTCTAATTAACGTGATTTCAAAATGAACGAGGTATCTTTAAATCTGCAGTACTGAAAACCCCAGAATTCCTTTAGGAAAACTTGTCTTTCATTTTCATAAAAGGCAGACGTCTCCAAAGAAATTGCTTCAGAGACCTCCGTGTATTAGAAAATAGCCAACTGTCCATTTTCAAGAAAACCAATTTTCCGAGAAGAGAGAACACTTTTCACGCTAGAAACAAGCTGGCAGTATACAGCGTGTTGAAGGAACTTAACAACTGAAATATAATTTCTATACAGCCTTAGAGATCTATGAAAATAATAGATCTGCGTATAACAGAGTAAAATATTTACTGTATCTTTATTCATATTGGAATTCCATTTGATCTACATAATGTTATCCATGAAAGAGTGGGAACAAGTCCATGTATTTAATACCTGGCTGCAAAATTTCATTACTAAGTTTCAAATTATTTAGAAGCAAATTAGTACATTTTCTCCGATTAATTAACACAATTAAATAAATTATATTAAGAACAAGGGGCACGCCGTAGCGTAGTGGTTAAGGCACTGAGCTACAAGCCGGAGGGTCGAGGGTTCAAGTCCCGTTGGGGTCAGGATTTTTAAACTGACCCAAACCCTCTGGCGGCACTATGGCCCTGGGGTCCACTGAGCCTCTAACGGAAATGAGTACCAGACGCTTGTTCTGGGGTAAAGGCGGCCGTCACGCAGGGCTGACAACCCGGCTGACATAAAGTGCCGATTGTCTAGAAAAAGTGGGAGCCTTAACCTCCTACTACCCCAAGGGCCTCCGGGCCTGTTGTGAGATCACTTTAAATATTAAGAACAATTCTGTATGTCGGAGGTAAAAGACACCATGTCACAACACTGTAGTTTTACAAGAAAGCAAGTTTAATATTATTTTCATCTATATCTTCAGTGGAACAAGGTGTTGTTTTCAACTGCCATATTTAGCCAATTATTGTCACAGGACATGGTGTTCTATATCATTACAAAGAGAACAAAATGCACATTATGGACATGTTGTTAACTCAATTTCTGTAAAAAAAAATGGACATCGTGATTTCACCTCCGACATACAGAATTAGAAAGAAAAGTATTTTGTAAGTAGGTAACGTAAAAGTGATAGGCCTATCGTATGAAAATTAAAGTTTCTCCCCTGCTTCTCAAAGTGGAAAATCGACTATGAAAAATATTTCAAGTGCCTACATCCCACAATATTGTAGATTATGAACAAATTATACGAAACAAATTTATATTTTTTTTAGAAACAGGTATAAAATGTAATAAAACATTTTCCTGTGTCCAAAGCTTCTTTAAAATGTTTATCTTCTTCTCCATTCTTCTCTATCTTCCATTCCAATTCTTCCAGGCCATCTCCCTCATACATCTTCTTATACCATCCACCCATTTAAACCTACGTCGACCACTCTTTCTTTCCCAGGTGGAATCCATTCCAAAGCTTGTCTCGGTAATCTTGTCTCTGGCATTCTACGCATT
This sequence comes from Diploptera punctata, assembly GCA_030220185.1. Classification (NCBI taxonomy): domain Eukaryota; kingdom Metazoa; phylum Arthropoda; class Insecta; order Blattodea; family Blaberidae; genus Diploptera; species Diploptera punctata. The sequence continues at coordinate 48,335 of JASPKZ010010635.1, read as the reverse complement.
TGACCATAACATTTTTGTTCATAATTGTTATTTATTTTAAGTTAAACTCTTACACCACCTAGAAGCATTAGTTGTTATGTCAGTTACTTTTACTAGTGACTAAAGTGGACTAAGGTGTTATTATATAATTTTTACCTGGTAAGTCAGTCAATTATTAAACTTCTTCTGCGTTCTTCAACTTGAAGATGAAACATTGTTTTCGAAAGGCCTCCATATTAGAATAACTTGAAGAAGTTTAATAATTTAGTTGAGGACGACTGACTTACCAGGTACAAATTATATAATAACATCTTATTACATAACATAATATGAATTTCAAAAGTGTGGATTAAAGTAGACTGGTGGGTATGCTCCTTGCCTCTTGTCCCAAGAGTCGCGGGTTCAAACCCGGCCGCAGTTGATGTCCAAGGAGCAAATCCTTCAGGAGGGACTTTAAGTCATGGATCCCGAGTTTGAAGACTTTCAGGCTCGTAAAAGATCCTTAAGTCTGAATAAAAAGGCCTCTAACCAAAATTTACTGATCTCAACATCCTAGTAACTATGTCTGTTGCCTGACAGATGTCTCATTGGGGCGGTATGTTGACCGCATGTCATGTAGATAGATAGAAAGTTTATTAGAACATGCAACTCTTCAAGTGGAAAATTATTATTATTATTATTATTATTATTATTATTATTATTATTATATTATAGTTATTATTATAACTTTTTTATTAAGTATTTTCTCTACATTACAGCAGTTATCCTTGAGCCCAAATGTATTTTGCTCCGCCACAGATTTCTATCCTCAGCATCTTCTTTTTGAGGTCTCTGCTAATCATGTTTCTTCTCACTTCATCCATCCACTGTTCCCTAGGCTTTGTCCTCCTCCTGCCGTCAGTATTCCAATCCAGCATCATTCTTGGGATTCTATTATTCTCCATCCTCTTCAGATGTCCATGCCATTTCAATCTTCGTTCTTCTATTACTTCTATAATATTATGTTTAACATTCATTATTTCTCTACTTTTCTGGTGACGAATATTCTCCTTTCTTGATTTTCTGTTGTCCTTCGCCAAAAATCCATCTCTGTTCTCAATAATTGAGGCATTAACATGGGAAAGGTAGTAACGCATAAAAAGCAAATTTTACAGGGAAAGCAAAAAACAATTTTGAAACATTTAAATTTAAATATATTTTGTAAAGCTAATATGGATATTTTGTAATTATTTTGCAAATAAAATTTATTTTTTAGTAGTGTCAAAATTATATTAAAATTAATGATGGGAAAATTACTTTTACTTCCCCTGTAAAATTTGCTTGTATAAGTATCTTTCCCACGTCAACGCCTCAATTCCTTTGCTTGCTGCTCCATACAGCATTACACTTTGTACTAATTATTTAAATACCTATGTCTTGGTGTTATCTAATATATAAAAATTAATGTGGTTCGTTTGTTGTTTGTTTGTTCGTACTTTATGCGCGGCCATACCGTTGATCGATTGTGATGGGGCTTTTTGGAAAATGTTCAGGAGATTCCAGGGATGAACATAGGCTATAAGAGAGTTGTGATACTCAACTCCTATACCCTTAAAAATCGCCCCTTGTAGTGGAAAACGTGAAAAAAAAAGTAGCTCTTTTGACGCTTAAATCGCTTACGCTGCCTAAATCATAACAAATACACAAAATTAATGTACACAGAATTGAATATCTCAAAAAGCTCTACAAAAACGTCCGCTGCAGCATATGTTTATCTCTTACGGATAACTCATAATAACCATTTTGGTCTTTCATTGAAGCCAAGAAGATCGAGAAAAGTATGTAAATCCCTGTGCAAGCATAGCAGCATATGACGGGTATTATTTTACGGATAACTCACAGTAACGAATTTTGACTTTTAGCTCATTTGTGCCAAGAAGATCGAGATGAGTAGATTCCCGGACAACGCCGGGTAAACAGCTCGGGGCATCTAAAAATAATTACTATATGCATTTTTCCCAATACTTATTTAACTAAACATAAAACACATTAATTTTCGTATTTTAGCTCATTTATGTTAAGAAGATTGGGATAAGTAAATTCCCGGGCAACGCCGGGCAACGCCGGGTAAACAGCACGAGGTATCTAAAAAATATAAATTATAATTATTATTTTCCCTTTTACTTATTCAACTAAACATAAAAAACACATTAATTGCCATTCATTTAGGCGTAGCAGCGCACGCCGGGTATTAGCTGATTTAGTATATTTTTACTCCAGAACACTGAATTTAACATGTTCATCGCCGTGGCGTAGTGGGTAGAGTCTCTACCTTCCACTCTGGCGACTCGGGTTCGATTTTTGGCGGGGTAGGGGATTTTAAATCTCCACCTTGGGTCTGGGTGTGTGTCTTGTCCTCGTGTCTATATGTGAGAATAACAGAAAGTTAACAAAAAGGTAAAACAAGAAAAAAAAAAGGTAAAAACAAGAAGAAAAAAACCAGTATAAACGAAAAAAATCCTAATTACTTTCTTATTTATTATTATTGTTATTATTATTATTATTATTATTATTATTATTATATTATATTATTATTACTATTGCTATTACTATTATTATTTTTATTGCGGATCAGCTCATGTAGGACTACGCAAAGTACTTCGAGACGTTTCCTTTGAGCCCAAATTTCTTTAATTCTTTTGCTATGAGCTTGTTTTCTATCATCTGTCCAAGTTGTTCCAGTTTTTTTCTTCGGTTTGTCCTCTTGGTCAACTTGCCACTTATTCACCTTAATTCTAAAATATCTCTGTCTGGGATATCTTCTTTAGTAATTCCTGCCAATTTTAAGTCCTTTTTGACTTCATCAATTCACTTCATAGTATCCACTGGAGCTTACTTCTGTTTTCGTAGAATTCCATTAACTGTTTTGTAAGCCTATTTGAGTTCATTAGTTTAATATGGCCATAAAATTGTAACCTTCGTTTTCTAATATCACTATGAATGTCTGTATATATTTTTATTCCCTTTTTTACTTCTGAGTCTAAATGCTACACCTATGACTTGTGGTCCTACAACTTTTCTTATAATTTTGCATTCTTTTCACTATATTTTCGATATCTTTTTTTCTGTTCAAAATTAATGTTTCTGCTCCATAGATATATTCTGGTTTAATTACAGTGTTATAGTGTCGTAATGTTGTATGTAAAGATATGCATATATTATTGCTATTATTATTATTATTATTATTATTATTATTATTATTATTATTATTATTATTATTATTATTATTATTATTATTATTTACTGGTGAGTGAAGAGTAGTGACGTTGCTGAAGTGAAGCATTTGGCTGAGAATGGGTTCGTTACAGGGATTTGAAAACTTTGTAACATGGCCTTTCAAGTAAATTGATTATTTATTAACGAGAAGTAACAAAACTTTGCCACAACACCTCCGAGTCTCTATGGATACTTTGAATTCGACCTAAATTTGCTCCACAAACTTTCTGTTAATTCAACATTGCAGTTAATTCAACAACTGTGACACTAAATCGGGTTGTCAATATTCACACTGTACGCGTCTTACCAGAAAACCAGGTGCTTAATCTCATGAGCAGCTGTTTACTGACGTCACAGTTATTGCCAATACCATCAACACTTAGAAGGACTTCAATTATATTAAATGTATTACCAACCAGCTAATACTTGGCGTGCGTTGCTACGCCTAAAATTCAAATATTAAAGGCTAATAAAAATTGTATGGTATACGCTGAGACTAACCAAACATGGCGGTTGCTAGTCAATTTTTTAATTTCAGGTAAACCTCCACTTCTAATTCTCGGAATTGGCTCATTTTTGGACAATACCTACCTAGGTTTATTTTAATAGGATATACTGAGTTTCGTTGTGAAACATCGAAAGTTGTGACCGCTAGAGCGATTTTTAAATTTTCAGTTCAAGTGAACTCCTACACATAATGTATGTCTGTCTGTCTGTCTGTTTTGTGACGGCAGTTGTTTTGCCGTCCAATATGCTGATTCCGGGAATGGTCTTACTCCCTCGACAGCAAAATTACTAGTGGCTAACTCTAAGTGGCTTTCCTATTGTAACCTCTACCTAAACGGTGTTTTTTTAGGAATTTATTACGAGATATGGAAACAAAGATGTTTTGACATGCGCTGTGTTATTATTTAGCGACATGTGCCACTACAATTAACCCTTATGGAGGTTTTTCTCCAGTGAATATGTTCTTGTTACGCCATTGCTGCAGTTGTCTTATCGTGCGTACTATTTGATTATCATGTTCCAAAATTATTTCTACATTTTAGAGACTTGATCTTTCACAGTAGCATCACGATACGGCAATTGTGCTGCTTCATATAGCTTTGCTTGTTACATATTTTGAAAGAACATATTCATCAGTTGAGACATAAACATGAATTTCTCCATTGGGTTGTTTAGTTTGGCCATGATTGGCTGGACGTCGTGAACCAGATCATTAATTGAGGATGGTGATATAGAACTTAGGTTAGGGTTTCTCTGGATGGAAGCAATGCATTCTTCTGCCGGTTCATTTCTGTTATTATTCGGCTCTGTGGCTCTACTGTATGAAATGTCGAGAGTCGTTAATTTTGACGTGAAAGTTCGCGGTGTAGGCATACCTTTCGGCAATTTAGGTTCGCGTGATTTGAGAAAGGCCTCGTTTGCTTCAATGTATGTTTCAGAGGGTTCAAATTTGAAACTAAACCATCGAGGGACCCACCCATACATACACAAAAAAAAGTCATCAAAAATCAGTCCAGTCGTTTAGGAGGAGTTCAGTGACATACACACGTACTGTAGAATTGTTTATATAGCTATATATACATATATAAGCAGAGGATAGCAATGGCAAAAGAAGCTTTCAACAAGAAGAGAAGCATTTTCTGCGGACCTTTGGCAAAATAATTACGGAAGAGGCTAGTGAAGTGCTTTGTGTGGAGTGTGGCATTGTATGGTGCAGAGACTTGGACATTACGACGGAATGAGGAAAAGCGACTGGAATTTTTTGAGATGTGGATATGGAGAAGAATGGAACGTATAAAATGGGCAGACATAGTAATAAATAAAGATATGCTAGACAGAGTGGGTGAAAGAAGAACAATGCTGGAACTCATAAAGAAGAGGAAAAGAAATTGGATTGGCCACTGGCTAAGAAGAAACTGCCTGCGACGGATGCCCTAGAAGGAATGGTCAACGGAAAGAAAGTTAGAGGCAGAAAAAGACATCAGCGATAGGACAATATTAAAATAAATGGTTTGTATGCAGATACAAAAAGGAAGGCTGCATTAAGGAAAGAGATTACGAGTATTTGAGAATAAAGTTCATAGCAAAATTTTTGGACCAAAGAGAGATGAACAGACAGGTGAATGGAGAAGACTGCATAACAGTGAATTACATAGTGTTTATAAAAAAAACAGATATAATGAGAACAGTTACGTCTCGTAGACTGCGATGGACAGGACATGTGGCACGAATGGGGCATTAAAGACTTGCATGGAAGCTTCTTGTAGGAAAACCAGAGGGAAAACGTCCAGTTGGTAGACCAAGAATGCGGAGGGAGAATAAAATTAACTATTATTTGAGGGAAGTGGATTATACAGGGGATGATTGGAAAACATTGGCTCGGGATAGGGATATATGGAGAGGTTATGTCCGCGCGGCCCTGAACCTACGAGTTTGATAGTGCCAGTGAGTTAGTCAGTTATACATTAGTATTAAACATTTATTTGAAAATAGTTTGAGAGGTAGGTATTGTACAACAAGAACTGCTCCCTCCCCCAAGTCCCGGGGACCCTGGTCACATGATTTATGTTCACCTAATGGAGATGTTAAGCTCATTTCATCATAGTACAGGTAAAATGGCTTCATTTAAAATTTACAAAGTAACAACTCAAACCGGATAAGCTTATTTTTTCTCTCTGACATAAAAAGTAATAAAGTTCTTTTTTTTTACAAAGTATTTCAACACGTGTGTTGTAATATGCAAATTATTAAGAGTTTTCTAATTTAAACTTAGGTGCCCTTATTTGCACATTAAACGATTTCCTAGCAAAGGTAACATGTAATTAAGTGTTTAAAAAGTTCGTTAAAGCTGGGATTATACTTTACCATCAAACTTTTAAATTGTTTCGCTTTTTTAATATCTAAATAATGGGTTAGTTAACACGATACATCCGTGTTCTCATTGCAAGTTATGTGAATACATGTAAAACCGTTTGTGTTACGTAACGATACATACAGTTAACTATATATATATATATATATATATGAGTGTGTGTGTGTGTGTGTGTGTATATATATCAGGTTTCACAATGTTTCACATATCTTCCTGCGCCTAATTAGGGACTAATGTACTGTCATTCTCCTCCATATCTCTGTCATTCGAATCTCCAACGTTCAATCCTTTACTCTCATGCTGCTTAAAACATAATTAATCCACGTTACACTTAAAGCCGGGATCAAGGGGAAACTGAGGATTTAAGTCCTATGGAGCGCATCATCTTCATGCATCAATTGGTTAACCTATGCTTAGCATAGATTAGCCGGTTAAAGGGAGCCATCAAATAATCGTGCGAGGATCACTCGCCTGAAAGAGGTGGGCTCATTCTGCACCGTCCGGCTTTCGGACTCTCTGCTTGCCGGCGGTGCAGTTTCCGAAGCTCTCTTTTAAGGTGAAAACGTCCACCATTTATTTCAATCTGGATCTGAAGGCGAAATACTTGCAACCATAAGGCTATGATTATATTAGAAGTCCAACTCGATAGCCAACAAGAAAACAAGAAATTAGCTGCCCGGTACCCCAGTGGGTTCAATGTGGCACACCGGACGGCGCTAAGTCACCGTCAAAGAAAAAACTGAGGATTTCATTTCTTCTACGGAACTACAGCTTCTGCTTTAACAGATACGAACCGAACTTCTTGGCACATCAACATAATATGAAAAATTTCCATGTCCAATAATAATGAAAACATTTCAAAGTCCAATTAAAATTGCCGTAACTCAGGGACCCCCAATGACGGGATCACTGCCTGCCATTATTCATCCGAGGCCCGATCAAAGGCCTACGGAAATTTTCAGAGTCCAAAAAACAAGCAAAAAATTCAGAGTCCAAATATTTTCGAGGCGGTCCGCGTCTTAGTGCAAAATGCATATTAAATTAAATAAATCATCAAAAGACTTGTATATAAGTCAATATATATAAAAAAAATAAAAGTCATACTTTTCGAACGGTCACCCATACCGATATCATACCATACACAATGTAGATATTCCTTCCAAACGGTCACCCATACCGACATAATTCCACGCTCAATGTATATATCCTTCTACAATTCGAGCATAATTTAACAATCATTTAATAAAATAAAACAATTATAGATATAATATACGTAATTAGGTCACACAGGAGCCAATAATCAGAGCCTAACATAACTGATGGTTACAGCCGAGGGAAGAATGATTTACAAAATATCACACAATATTATACTACCAAGTGTTCTTACACTTAAACTAAACTTATACATGGGGTTAATGGGCTCGGCCTTCGTACCCATGTCGGCAAAATTTGCAGCGTCGACAGAACTACACAGTAGCCGCATAAAAAAACGCATTCTGTGTAGATTCATTCCGATTGATTGATTACATAGTCTATATTAAACAATTTTGTCTGAATTATTGTTCTTTATTTTATCCTTCATTTCAGAAATATGATTTCAACTAGACTGTAGTTTTAACTTGTTCTATACATATTGTACAAAATCCAAATTTGACTTTTGTCTCTTTCTTTGTGTTAGAAAAATTCAACCTGCATATGTTTGTAACTTATAGACTTCTAAACCGCCCAACATATTTTCCTGAAAATTTGTACATACAGATTTTCAGTTACTGTTATGCTCTAAAACTATCAGGCGGTAATAGTTCACTTGGAACGAAAATTAAAAAAATTGCTCTAGCGGTCGCAAATTTGGATGATTCACAGTGGAAATCAGTATATGTTATTAAATATATCGAGGTAGGTATTGTCGAAACCTCAGCGACATCCGACCATTATAAGTGGGGGTTTACCTGAATCCGAAATTAAAAATTTACTCTAGGAAATCTCATATTTGGTTCATCCAAATATATAGCACAATTTAATTAATCTCTAATTTTCTTTTTAATTATTCAACTAAAAAAATATGTATTTATTTATTTATTTATTTAGGCGTAGCAACACACGCAGAGTATTAGAAATGAAGGGCTCGGCTGTAAAATATGGTAACTGACAAATTCTTGAAAATTGAGTTGTACCATGCAAACTGTAATATGTGACCTCTTGAAGCATTTGGTGCACATAGTTTTTACATCCGTCAATAGATAGCAGAGGTATTGTCACGATAAAAAAACTACATTCACCAAATACTTTCAGGAGGTCACATATCACTGTTTATATGCTACAACTCAATTTTCAAGAATTTGTCAGTTACTGTGTTCTACAGCCGAGCTCTTCAAATAATATATATTTTTTATTGTTTACTTCTTCGTTTCCAAGTTTAAGAGTCATTTTTGGACTTTATAAATGTTAAATAACTCAAGGGCACTATCGAAAAACGGAAGTTCATGTCTGCACGGACATAAGCTCTCGATACATTCCTAATGTTAAATAACTCAGGGCACTATCGAAACCGGAAGTTCATGTCTGCACGGACATAAGCTCTCGATACATTCCTATCCTGAGCTAATTTTTCCAATCATGCCCTGTTTAATTCACCTCCCTCAAAATGGTTAATGTTATACTCCCATCCCATTTTGGCCTTCCTATTGGCCATTTCCCTCTGGTTTTCCTACAAGAAGTTTCCATTCTCCTCTTTCATTCCCCATTATATATGTTCTGTCCATTGCAGTCTACGAGACTTATTACATCCGATTTCATTAATTTAACTAGTGTAATCATCATCATCATCATCATCACCATAGTACATTCACGAATTTAGGTCATTTGTTGACCTGTTTCGGCCTCAAAGAGAAACACCATCCAGAAGTATTTTGAGTGGACGTCCTGGTCTTCTTCTTCGTGCAGGTTGATATCTTAACATTTGTTTGGGTACCCTGTGATCTTCCATTCGATGAACATGTTGCATCCATCTTGACTTATAATCAGAAATTTTGTTTTCTAAAGTTTCCATGTGTAATTCTTCCAAGATGTCATCATTTTTTTTTCTGATCTAGTAGTGTGTATCCTGCAGTCCTCCGAAGGTATCTCATTTCAGCAGATCTAAGTCTCTGTATATCCTTTTATTTCAACGTCCATACTTCGCTACCATACAAAAGAGTTGGAAGAGCCAGTGTTTTATACACTTTTAGTCTTGAATGTTTTTGGACTAACTGTGGCTTGAAGATAGAATTTATTAACCATAAAATTCCGGGTTAAAAATAAATAAGATATTATTATAATAGTAATAATTAGAGAAAATATTGTTATGGCTCGAAAACTAGAAAATATTTCATTTTTTATGTTATAAAAAGTGGATAATATGTATAAAAATGCAAAAATATTCCAATATTTTACACAATTAAATATTTAAGATAAAAATTCAGTCACAAATCATGTTGAGACAGTGGACAGTTAAAAAATCTCGCTGTTCCAATGAACAGTGAAACATTTCTCCAAGTTTTTCTTCACAAACCGTCGGTTTTCTCGGAACAATGTACGGTACTGGGAGAAAGACTGTTCAACATTACAAGAAGATCATCATCTCCTTTATCTCCTATTAGGAGCATAGGGCTACAAGGAGATAATCTTGCATATTTCATTAAAGGAATATCACTGACATACACATTTCAATATCACCAACATCTACTTGCCCTTCCAAAACTATGGAAATGTTACGCATAGTATGATATTTTCTACATTTTTTTCAGAAAAGACATTCCATTACTTGTAAAAATTCCACTAAATTCAGCAACATATTGCTATAAACGAGAATGAATACTGACTTTATTTTCAGTACTATATCACAAAAAAACTTTACATAATGTATTAGTACGTAAAACGGACTGATCGATCTAGAGCTTTCTGTACATTTCAACTCTTGGTTGTAATCGAATGCCTTGTAGAGATTCTTCCATCTTTAAGAATAAGTTATAGTAACAAGGGCTCATGTCTGGTGAATTTGGTAGATGTTCTAGTACTTTAGAATTACACTTTCTAAACAAATTCTACTGAGCATCTTTTTTTTAGGGCCGTATTACTTACTAAATGTGAGAAACAGCGAATGTATTAAAAAATATATTGATATTTCGAGACTTTCAATATTACAGATTTATACAGCAGAGAATGTTCAACAACTTATAACAAGATTGCAATGGCCATCACTAGGATCACTGATTTACAACAGAGTTGCCATTACTTATTAAATACCCTAGTGTTTAGAACAGGCCCGGGCGTCCAGATACTCACTGTAACTGGTGTAACTGCGTCTTTCTTTGTGTACAGTTTTCGATCCCTTAGTTGCATACATAAACGGTATGAAGTCTGATCAGTGAGGTACATTGCATTTAACGTTACCAGTACATTTCTACTACAGAAAAATCATTTTGATAGACACAGCATTGAACTATTTTTTGTAGGCAGTGCGGTAATGTTTGGTGAGCGCATCTACGCACTGAGAGTACGAAATCCCACCCTTGATTTAGAAATCTAACTTACTTATTGAATTAAAAATCTTCAAATACAGGAATGGCAGATAGACCTCTAATGTGAATTTCAGGGATGTTTCTTGTGAATCGGGTAGGTCAAGAACCTCTTGAATGAATCATGTAATCATAACACTGGAAGTATGTCCCACATACCTGAAAACACAAGAAAAAGAAATAAAAATTAACATTAAAAAATCTACCTCTAATCTATAATGACGTAGCACATTGTTGAGCCATAGTCTCACCTTTGTAAGGAGTTACTAGACTAAGTTAATGTTTTAGTTATATTATTTGCTCGTATATGTTATGGATGTCCACCGCTGTGGTCTCGAGGTAGCGTGCTGCCTTGTCACGCAGCGGGCCCGGGTTCGATCCCCGGTCGGGGCAGTTTTTCTGGGTGAGGTTTTTATCGGGGTTTTTCCTCACCTGTAAGACAAATGTCAGGAAAACTTTAAGGCCCAAATGGTCCCCGAAAGCATATGGCCATCATCTTTATCATCATCATCCTTATCATTATCATCAACATCATCATCCTTCACCGGTGTGGAAAGCAACGGGAAGCTACCACACCAACACAATTCCCTAGTAAAGCTGCAAGCATAGCATGAAAATGCTATGATTGCAGTGAAGGACCTGCCTTCGGGCAGAATTACTATGGATGGATGGGATGTTATGGATGGCATGCGGTCAACATACAGACCACATGAGACATCTAACAGCAACTAAGATAGGCTATTAATAGTACGTTTTTGATGTAGGGTAAATTTTTCTTATATTCCTCTTTATTCAGGCTTAAGGATATTTTACGAGCTTTGAAAATCTTCAGACCTCGGGACCCCACGGTTTTAAAGTCCCTTCCGGAGTGCTTACTCGCCCTTGATTTTTTCCGTCCTAAAAATTAGCAGTAAAAACGTTACTTAAACCCTTTATCTATTTCTCAATTAAAAATTGCACATACTCTACGTGGTAGATTTCACGATATAATTTGTCTCTAATGGACCAAATGCAATGATTGTCCACCCTGAAATCTAGCAATTACCGTCCGTCCGTCCGTTTTCTGACGGCATTTGTTTGCCGTCCAGTGTGCTGTTTCCAGGATTTGATTTTTTCCTCGGCAGCAAAATAACTAGTGGCTAACTCTAAGTGGCTTTCCTAATTGTAACTTCTACCTAAACGGTCTTTTTTTAGGAATTTATAACGAGATACGGAAACAAAGATGTTTTGGCATGCGCTGAGATGGTATTTAGCGACATGTGCCACTAGTTTAACCCTTATGGAGGTTGTTCTCCAGTGAATATGTTCTTATGCACTGTACGCCATTGCGGTAGTTGTCCTATCGTGCATACTATTGGATTATCATGTTCCAAAATGTTTTTATACATTTTGGTAACTTGATCTTTGACAATAGCATCAAGATAGGACAATTGTGCTGCTTCATGTAGCTCTGTTATTTTTGGGTACATAGTGCCGAAAATATAATTTTTAGACATCTGTTCTGAATGATCTGAGTTTTATTTTTATTTTTTGGCAAGAATACTCAGTGCTTCACAGTAGCATGCTGCGGATTACTGCTACATATAATGTATGCTTGATCCGTCTGGAGAGTGTTGCATCCAGGTGACGTCGCCCATAGATTTACGTCACCGATTCCAGGTAAACTCAGGTATAGTCACATTTAGAATTAATTATTTTTCATTAATTCCGCATAAGACGTACAGTAAATTGTGATTATATCCAAGCGAAAGAGTGCATATAATATTATTGAGTAAGTGATCTACTATAAATAAACATGTCCAGATGTGCGTAATAAAAACAGTTAAATGTTTCTGGATATAAATAAATTGTGTTGTGTTTCTAAAACCACCCACTGAATTTTACGTGCTTCAAGTTCCGAGCAGGGCGGATAGATGGTATAAATGTGGTCTGATTTTAATTTAATCACCACTTCGACAGACCACTCCATTGGAATGTCAGTATAAGAGGCTAAGGTCCTTCATGGACAGTAACATTATCGCCTCACCATGATGCTTGTCCGTTTGTATGAAAGCGCATGCCGCAACAATTCTTGACAATGATTAACATTCACATAGCGGTAGTCGGTGGTAATCGGCATCTTTGTATTTAATTATACATAACAGCTGCGGGGAAATGGGGCGAGCCGCTAGACAACCATCATAGTGAGGCGATAATGGTAGTAGTAGTAGTATGTTCTGTCCGTGGTATGTGTAGAGAAATTCGCCAGCTTTCCGAATAGACATCTTTCTCGCTTGACACTCATCTCGACCCAAAATTAACCTTCAAACATCAAGTAAATGATGTTAAACAAAAACCAAATGCAGCTATAGCTATATTATATCCATTCTTCCGGGATGCAACACTCGCTAGACGGATTAAGGTTACATTGTATGTAACAGTAATCCGCAACATGCTACTGTACGGCTGTGAAGCACTGAGTATTCTTGCCAAAAAACATAAACAGAAAATTCAAATAATTCAGAACAGATGCCTAAAAATTATATTTTCGGCACACATGTACACAAGAATAACAGAGCTACATGAAGCAGCACAATTGCTCTATCTTGATGATATTGTGAAAGATCAAGTCACCAAAATGTATAAAAACATTTTGGAACATGATAATCCAACAGTATGCACGATAAGACAACTGCCGCAATGGCGTACAGTGCATAAGAACATATTCACTGGAGAACAACCTCCATAAGGGTTAATTTCAGTGGCACATGTCGCTAAATACCAACACAGCGCATGTCAAAACAACTTCGTTTCCATATCTCGTAATAAATTCCTAAAAAACACCGTTTAGGTAGAGGTTACAATAGGAAAGCCACTTAGAGTTAGCCACTAGTAATTTTGCTGCCGAGGGAAAAATTAGTTCCGGAAACAGCACACTGGACGGCAAAAAACAACTGCCGTCACAAAACAGACAGACAGACAGACAAGAGCAAAATGAGTAATATCACGTTATTTGTTTTCCCTCCTGCACTTACTTCCGCGGCTTCATTGGGTGTGTATTTTTTACCGTCTCCTGCATAGATGGCTTATTTCGAACAGCTTCTCTACAGATTCTACGGACAGACTTTAGTAGTTTTGTTATATTGTGCAACCATAACAATTAACACTTGTTTTTAAGATATTATTTACTAACCCCATTAATTTTGTTATATTTTTGTAATTTTTTGTATATGTCACTATATACATAAAAAATTAAATGCCATGAAAAAGTAGATTAATTAATTTGTTCAACATTTTTACTTCTAATTCTATAGTAACTATTTTTATGAAAGATTCAAAAAAGTTTTATTAATTCGTTTCGTGATTCCTGTCTCAGCTATGCTTCGGGCGTAAACATTACAACTCATTTATAAATCGCATTGTAGAACCTTGTAACATAAATATCTAAAACACTATATAGCCGCTAGTTGCTTTGTAATGCGGATTAGATGTGATCGCTGGACCTCCAATTACATGTCACATTAACCTGTAACTCTAGGATATACTCCCGGGTCCATGCCATCGACGTGACTGTATTATCTCACAGAGCAGGGGTTTTCAAACTGTGGATGCGGCCAAGTTTATGGTGGGAGGCTCGAGAACAATGAAAAGTCTTAAAAATGAAAGAGTACTATAGAACCTATACTGTACGATACATAAACATTAATATTACTTAAATGCGGTAACAGTCAGTAAATGTTGCACAGAGGGATCTTTATTCAGGCTTGCGGTTCTTTTACAAGCCCAAAAATCTTGAGACTTTGGACCTACAGCTAAAAAAACCCTCCCGGAGGACTTGTCCCTTGGATTTTTCCATCCTAAAAATCCATTGACCCTGACGGGGTTTAAACCACGTCCCGCGAGACACAAGGAACATAACCACCAGCCCACCGCTGTCGACGATTTAAAAAAAAGAGAGCGAGAAAACAAAAAATAAATAATAGTTTAAAAAACTAAATTTGGAGCCGGAACAGGCTAGTAAATAAGCCTAAAACGTGAAGAAGAAGAAGAAGAAGAAGAAAAACTAAAACAACACGCTTTATTAGAAAACCGAACTAAAAAGTTAAAAATAATTTTAATTTCCAACACGCTTGGGATAAAATTAAAGTGGTCAACAAAAAAAAAACATCTCCAACACATCTAGAATAAAAGTACAGTTATCTACAAAAAAAATATTTTACCATCAAAAGCGTGGGGTGCTCTTTATCAATTAATATATTTGATAATAAACAGATATTGGTAAAAGTAAAGTCTCTAAGAAGAAAACGTAAAACCATAAAAAGCACCTCACGCTTTTGATGGTTTTTTTTTGTAGATAACTCTAGTTTTATTCTAGATGTGTTGGAGATGATATTTTTGTTGACCACTTTAATTTTATCCGAAGCGTGTTGGAAATTAAAATTATTTTTCATTTTTTAGTTCGGTTTTCTAATAAAGCGTGTGTTGTCTTAGTTTTTTAATTATTATTATTTTTTTTTATTTTTAGTTTAATTGATTGTTATAAACCGGAATCCCATGAAAATTTAATTGCTTACGATATTTTAGTGTCTAGACAGGAATATAATTATATATTTTAATTATTATTATTATTATTTATTATTATTATTATTATTATTATTATTATTATTATTATTATTATTATTATTATTATATTATTATTATTATTATTATTATTATCTACCATTATAAAGGTGGGTTGCTGGGTGTGATATCCCAAGTTGTAGATATGTGATTGTAATAATTTGAATCGCCGTAATTCTGCCACGGCAGAACAATGAGGAAAAGTTTCTTACATATACAAATAACGACACTTTGTTAACAGTTAAACTAAGAGTTATTTTATTAAAACTCTCACTTCAGTTTAGATGAATCTTGTAGATCAATAATTCAAAAGACTACGGATTAGGTTAATACTTTTCATTTATAGAAGATTAATGGATGACGAATTCTAACGGCCAATCCTTTAACAACACTTTATTTTCCACTTATGGACTATTTGTATTCAAGATGATTGGAATTTATATTTCAATACGACCTTCCATGACTCCAACACCATTCTTTCAACTAATTTCAAGAAAATAAACCACCATTCTCTCATTTCTTGAGGAGCCGTTGCTTAACATGTCTGATCTCCTTTAAGTATTGTAGCCATCTTGTTATTCTGTTATACCTGGAAGTTCTGATTGGTCCAACTGAAAAGGAAGGAGTACTACTAGCTGACTCCCATCCAATTCGTCCAATCCCATTTATTTGTTTATAAAAAATATCAATTTGAATATTTAAAGTATTTTTACAGATATTAAATCAGTTAGAAAAACATATAATTGTATTAACAGTTTATATTGACCAGTTTGAATTTTTTTATATACTTATAAAAATTTGAATTCTCTAAATCAATCTTATGTCCATTCTTAATATAAATAAATATAATTATATTTAAATATTAAATAAACAAAACAAAAACCCTTATTATTATTATTATTATTATTATTATTATTATTATTATTATATGGGGATAAATATCCGGTTTTAAATTGCCCCTGATTTATTTTAATCTTAACTACAACTAAGTGTGAGGCTAAATTAAAATAAATCACTTTCCCCAAATATCAAGTTTCATTCTATACAAGATTCATCTGTATTAGAATCAATACAATGTAATACATCACAATTATAATAAATATGTTACATAATGAAATAAATGTATTAATTTTACAAATTTACATACAATATTTTAAATACACTTTGAACTATTTGAAATCACCAGCTACGACTAATTAATAGGAGTCTGAAATGGTTTCAAAAGTTCCTTGAAATATTTTCCAATTTATTTTCTAGTGTCTATTTCGATCAATTCGTATGTAGTATCATTAAAGTTTTTAGATATTTCATAGGGACCTTTATACAATAGGTTCATCCTATGATATTGTTTCTTTAAAGCATTGGATAGTGAAATATCCCTTACGAGAACTTTGTCTCCAATTTTGGGATTCCGCTTCATTTTATGTCTTTTGACTTTATTGTTGCGCTTTTATGCGCAACCTAATAACTCTTTTGCATATTTCCTCGGATGTCTCCGGAATTTGATTTTTATCAATAATAGGTGATGGTAAATTTGCAATTAACTTGTCAGGTTGTTTACCTGTCATTAGGAATATGGGTGCTTCCCCAGTATTGACATTAATTGAATGATTCATAACATTCTCTATGACACTGATATGTTTAAACCTGTCAGAATGTTTATGATGGGTCAAAATTCTTAAACTTGTAGTAATTACCCTATTAACTCTTTCACAGGGATTACATTTTGGGTGATATTTACTACAATGGTACAATTTAATTCCCATCGCAGTAAGTTTGTCTTTAAACGTAGAACTTGAGAACACTGAAGCATTATCGCTAAGTAGTGCATCAATAGGTCCATAATTAGGTAAATAATCTCTCACAATTTTACCTAGGCAAGCTCTGCTATTTACATTTCTTAATGGATATATGTTTTACAAATTTTGAGAATACATCAGATAATACTAGAATATGCTTGTAACCAAATTGTGTAGTAGGCATTTCTCCATGTGTATCCATTACTACTAAGCTATTTACTTTGTTCCTTAATATGTTTTGTGGAACTATATCATATTTTACATTCATGCATTTGGCTTTTTGACAAGTTATGCATGAAGAAGTAAACTTTCTCAACTATTTATCCAAATGTTTAACATAGAAAAATTCACTTATTTTGAGAGCTAATTTTTCACAACCTGCATGAATTAAGCCAACATGAAAAGTTCTAAATAGTGGAACTTCCATATTATTAGGAATTATAACTTTCCATTTTGTCACATTTCTCCCATGTAGTTTATAAAGAATATCATCCTTTATACCGATTTTCTTATCACAATCAATTTCATTTTTGTGATCATTATTTATATCTCTCGCACTATACTTCAATCGTAGAATAATAAATATAAGTAGCATAAGGTTGAACTTTGGGACTAGTTCTATCTGCCAAAATGAAGAAGTTAAATCAATAGAACTAATAAATATACCAGTTTTCATGCTTGCTATCGATGCTTCAATAGTCTCGGGCCTATAATTATCCCGGACAGTAAAATAATTAGTCCTACGACTATCTAAACACAGGCGAATTTTGCCATTAGGTTTTAACACCCAGCAAATATGGTTGGCGTAAGGAGAATCAGATTTCTGTATTATTCCCTGCATTAACATGTCATCTATCATTTGATCTGCCTGCTCTCTGATGGCAATAGGGATGGGTCTACTCTTAATATTTATGGGTGGATGTTCCATCACCTTAAAGGAATATTTAAAACAGTTGCACAACCCTGGCTTCAAAGAAAAATAACTCTTATTTTTCATTAATATGTCATACAACATGCCTTTCTGCTCATTACTTATGCCATGAGTGTCTCTAACTTTTTCCTTTATCATTTCACATATGTCTTTTTCAAGTTCATCACTCACACAATATAATAGAGGGATTTCATCATAAACAGTATTGCAAGAAACACATTCTAAATCACACAGTTACATGCGACATTATCGTCAGCACAACCATTTTCATTATTAAGGCTTTTTTCGCCATCGACATTTTTGTCGGAAGTACAATTAACTGCAATATTATCTTGCATTTGGCATCCACGGCCATTTACCAATTCACTTTCCTCGTGAACAACAATACTCACTATAAAAATGCGTTCTTCAGCAATGTCACTCTCCTTTTTACTTAGATTCTTATTCTCCTCATATGCATTATCAAATGGGATGACGACTCTCACATTATCTTCATTATACAAGGAAATATTCTTACGCTCAAAATTTATTATGGCATTATATTGCTCCATCAGGTCGCAGCCTATTAACATATCACAAGAAAAATATGGAGAAATTAAACATGTTGCACTGAAGCAATATCCTCCGATATTTAAATCTTGAAGGCACTGAAGCTTAATTGGCAGTTTCTTCTTGCCTATCGCAAGAGTACAATACACTCCATATATTCTTACAGTCATTATCTTATTCCCTTTGTTGACTAAGAAATTATAAAATTTCTGATCTATTGTTGTGTTTGAGCAGCCACTATCCGCTATGCAAGTAACATCATTGTTAAAAATATTTACTTTAATTTTGGGTGGTCGTCCTATGACATCTAATTCTTTACTTCCAACAGGCATCATATCCTGATTCTTAGAAATATTCATATGATTATTCAATATTATGTTATCTCGCTATCTTGAGGTACATAACTTACTATCTTCTCTCATATTTGCTGGTATAATTTCTAAATTTTGAAATCTATCAAAGCATCTATTTTGGACCCCTAAGTTCATAACGATTGAGGTACATTGCGGAGTCTTTAATGTACCTTCTATGCGTTTAAAGCATGAGGTATCCTGTGATTTCTCTAAAACAATCTTATGTCCATTCTTAATATAAATAAATATAATTATATTTAAATATTAAATAAACAAAACAAAAACCCTTATTAGTTGAATGCAGGCTTTCACGGCCGGTAATCATAATGTTGAGTGATTCCGGGTTCTGTGGCCGTGGTCCATAGTTGGTGTTGATACCAACACCAACTATGGACCACGGCCACAGAACCCGGAATCACTCAACATTATAAAAACCCTATTATTATTATTATTATTATTATTATTATTATTATTATTATATTATTATTATTATTATTATTATATGGGGATAAATATCCGGTTTTAATTATTATAATATTTTTGAATATTTTAATATGGATAAATAGTTACAGTTAATCGTATCCTTCTCATATTTTTTGTATAAATTACAATGTGGTAAGTTTACAAAATTGACAGTAATATTTTACAGAATAAGATGAAAATGTAAATATCTTTAAATTCGATACTATTGTAGTATGAGCTAAAAGTAATACTCTTCTAAAAAAAATCCTCCTGGCCGGATTTGAACCAGCGACCTATTGATTACTGAAATTACATACCACTACAGTCCAACCGCTCTCTAACTGAACTACCAGAGGATATAATATTAATTCTTACAACGATGGACTAAAAAGTCAATAAGTACGCAACCTATTACACCGGTCTTTATTTTTTGATGTCCTGATGATCCTGGCCAGGATCTTAGAAAAAATGTTTGAAATTATTGTATTGTCATTGGTCCTTTACAAGTATACAAAGTTTCAAGTCGATCCAATGTTTTTAAGTGGGTGAAAATCGTGTTGAAAGATTCCGTTGCATAGATAGACAGAAACAGGTCAAGCTAATATAAAGCGTGTGTAAAAACTCTATAATTACATTGTTATGTTCGAATTTTCCATAGTACTTGTTAAACAAAGAACAAATAAGTAAAAATTTTGGGTAAAAGAATTTGGCGGAATATATACCTTGTAAGAGGAGGTTGGCACGAACTTCAGAAGAAGGCTGCAGCTCTTATGAAGATGAATGTACATAAACTACGCTATAGAATAGGTTTACTTGAACGATATTCTAGATATCGTTTTCTAGAGCCGATACTGTGTAGCCAAAGGCTTCTATCAATCCCCTAGGGACACAGCAAGGGCTCTACATCAATTTCCTGGAGCTTTCTGTTACCTACTCTATGTTCCAAGCGAGGAAATACATAGAGATTCAGTCAACTGTGGAAACAGTTTTTACATACAAGAATAACTTTTGTATTTACAAATAAATCAGAAAAATATATGCAGACTGTTAAGAGAGATACGGTACTGTCCAGTTCTGGTAACTGTAGCGGCCTTGGTGAATCCAAAGGTGCGTGGCAGAAGGGAACATTGCCGAATGGCGAGGGAACTAGTGGCCATGCAAAAAACATTTTCTTATTATTAATGAACACTTCAAACTTATTAGACAACAAAACTATTCACTAACACAGAACTAGTAGATAAGAAAATGCAACATGTAGTATAAAATATATTTTTTGCGCGATAGTTCGTGTTGTCGTACTTACAGTAATGTTGACCATGATTGAAATTTCTATTTCGGGATTGCCAACCTAAATAACTATGCTGTAATAAAACTAACTATACTGTAAGATTAGATATTACAAACACGAGTGTGGGAAGTAAAACCACTGCCCTCTATGTATACTACACACAATGTATATACAGAAAATATTCAAAAAGGTAGTGTTAATATACATTATACGAAACAAATCACTGCATTTTAAATGAACTGAACTTTATTTAAAATAATATAAAACAATAAATACGTACTTGCCGCCATTTTATCATTAAATGGTCTCACGGCCTCCTGTAATTTCAACTAATGAACATTGCCCACACTGCTAACGTTAGTCAATTGTTGATAATGAACGCAAATATTTCCAACAAAGGTGTTATTATTTTACTATTATTTTATTATATATAAAAACACCATCACCCATAAAAAATAATGTACAACGCACGTTTGTGAAGTGTTTTACAGATTCTCTGGAATTGAAAACCTCGGAGTCGCTCGGTTTTTTATACATTTTTCTCGATTCTGTAAAAACCACTTCCCATCCTCGCATCGTAATATACTATTAATTCATTTGTAATTGAGAATACAGTAGGCTTAGAAGGTGTAACATTGTATCAATAAGAATGGCTCCAGCACATACAAACAATGAGAGAAGGGAACATTGCCGAATGGGTGACGGAACTAGTAGCCATGTAAAAAACATTTTCTTATTATTAAGAAAGACTCTCGGTATCAATGAAAGACAAAAATGGTTATTTTGAGTTATCCGTAAGAGATAAGGGACTCTTGGTATCAATGAAAGACAAAAGTGGTTATTGTGAGTTATCCATAAGAGATAAGGGACTCTTGGTATCAATGAAAGACAAAAATGGTTATTGTGAGTTATCTGTAAGAGATAAGGGACTCTTGGTATCAATGAAAGACAAAAATGGTTATTGTGAGTTATCCGTAAGAGATAAGGGACTCTTGGTATCAATGAAAGACAAAAATGGTTATTGTGAGTTATCCGTAAGAGATAAGGGAACTCTTGGTATCAATGAAAGACAAAAGGTTTTGTGAGTTATCCGTAAGAGATAAACATATGCTGTCGCGGACTTTTTTTGTAGAGCTTTTGAGATATTCAATTCTGTGTACATTAATTTGTGTATTTCTTATGGTTTAGGCAGCGTAAGATATTTAAGCATCCAAAGAGCTACTTTTTTCACCTTTTCCACTACAAAGGGCGATTTTTAAGGGTGTAGGAGTTGAGTATCACAACTCTCTTATAGCCTATGTTCATCCCGGGAATCTCCTGAACATTTTGCAAAAAAACCCATCACAATCGAATCTATGGTATGGCCGCGCATAAAGTACGAACAAACAAACAAACAAACATACAAACAAACATTAATTTTTATATATAAGATGAACACTTCAAACTTATTAGAGAACAAAACTATTCATTAACACAGAACTAGTAGATAAGAAAATGCAAACATGTAAGTAACTATGATGTTTTCAAAAACGGAGAGTAGTTTCTAGCAGTAGCTGTAACTCGTTCTCTCCCCCTACAACAATAGAGCCATCAATACGGCTACAGAAGCCAGAACTGCCACTACACAGTGATTCACAAATATGGACATATGTTTGATCGCATCTTGTGACGAAAATATTATTATTAAAGGAAATATGATGTTATCATTGGAAAAGGAATCCTTCAAATTACAAACAATAGAACAAAACAAAACAAAACAAAATCACTGTTCACGTGCAGCTTGGTGGGTTGATTTTTGTGGGCAACGTCGAAAAACGCCTCCACAATTCTCTTCGTTGTTTCTGCATCCGTTGCTAATTCGAGGCCTTGCAGGAGGTTTGATTTTCTGTCATCCTTCTCGTTTCCAGCAGTCGTTTTTCTCCACTTCCCCACACTCGACGGCTTAAAATGCTACGTTAAACTCACGTCTTGCCCGTCTTGCGGCCTCATGATCATTAGCATACGTCATTTCCCATGCAAGCAATTGTAATTTGCTATTGCATATTCAAGTCACACCCCCAAAATTTGACTAATGACGTACAGTTCTACTACACTGCTTTGTTTAGGTCCATTTTTTGTAATTTGAATAATCGTCTTTCCAACGGTAATTTCATATTTCCTGTAATGGTAATATTTTCATCACACAACGCGATCAAATGTATAGCCATATTTATGATTCACCCCGTGTAGATATTTCTTAACAAATCCATTTCTGGATAAAAATACTAATTTATTTGTTGTTATTTGTGTGTGATTTTCCTACTGGTTACATTTATTAGCCGTCTCTCTCTCTCCCATGGCACGACAGACATAGAAAGTCCTTGACCTACCACCGGGTTGCCTGGCCTCACATCCACGTTGTCTTAACCACAGTGGTGGACAATTATTCCAGCCACTATACGATTGGCAATCACTTATAGCATGGGATGAAATTGGACTTGAATACAAAATAATCAAAAGTTGAAAACAAAAGTATAGGTTAGTTCAAATATGAAGAAAAAATAAATTAATAGATACAATTCAAGCAGACAATCACTCCATAGAAGGGGCCCACAAATTTAAATAATTAGGTATTCCCAATTATATATCCAAATATTAAAATTGATTATATAAAATTCTAAAATAGTAATATCATAAAATAAATTAACTATAAATATGTTACAAATATAATAAATAATTCTTTGAACTATTTTGTTTCGGTGGTTTCCTTAGCGTCAGGTAAATACCGGAGTAGTCTCCTAGTTCCACCAGTAGAATAAATTCCTATTAATTAACATAAAGCCGGAGTTAAGGGGAGACTGAGGGGTTAATAATATCTGAATTCACTGATGGAGAAAATGGGAGCCGTCCAAAATTCACCTTGGCGTTAAGGAAAACATCAGCAACCCTAACAGAATGGTTTTGAAATTAACGAATATCCGGTGTGTACTATTAATACAAGTAGTATTGTAATAACCTTTTTATTTGACTGAATATCATTGATATTTATGGGATTTGTATTTTTTATTTCTTCTTTAGTCATTTTTTATAGAGATGATTATATACATGGGGACTTAAATATTAATCGATTTATTTTTCTGGTCCTTTTGTTTGTTGGCCTTGAATCCATGACACGGAAAACCTAAGAAACTTATATATATATTATCTTATATATATTATATATATATATAGAAAGAGAGAGAGGGGGGGACAGAGATAATCTACATGTTCCTTTGAAACAGTAACATCTGTTTGAGTACCAGTCTAGTATAAATTACTTTTCAGCTGTCGCTATTACTACATGTGATAAATTTAACGGAATACCCCGTATAGTGTGCAGTAAAAATTGGCTGAAACTACGACAGATGTAATGTTTGACAGTGACACGAGTCCGCCATGTTTAATTTGCAATGAATGAGATGTGGAAGCAATTTGTTGACTTGGCAGATGCATAATAACTTTTGCTTTTCACTTAGTTTCTACTCAAAAGTTGCTTTCCTGACCGGAGATTGTTCCCCTGTGTTGTTTGATAGAGTATTCAACTCCGTATACCTTATTCATGTTAGTTTCAAAGTAAATCCAGTCCTTTAGGAGATCATTAAAACCAGACAATCTCTACACCAGCTCTCTTCGATTACAATTTGCTAAGGATTGCTAATATTGAACTTACAGCCCTAGAATGTTTGCGTGGCTCAAGGTTTACAAAGGCATTGCATTATCTATAGTTCCAGGAATAATAACAATAATTACAAACAGGAAAGAGATACATAAAGATATTAAACATAGAATAAATACTGGAAATGCATTCCATTATGCATTACAAAGACTCTTTCCGTCCCAACTCTCTCAAACAAGGGTTTAAACTGAAAATATATACTTACTTACTTACTTACTCACTGGCACTATCGAACCCGTAGGTTCATGGCCGCGCGGACATAAGCTCTCCACACATCCCTATCATGTGGTAATGTTTTCCAATTATTCCCTGTATAATCTACTTCCCTCAAATCATAGTTAATGTTATTCTCCCACCTCATTCTTGGTCTACCAACTGGACGTTTTCCCTCTGGTTTCCTACAAGAAGCTTCCATGCACGTCTTTCATTCCCCATACGCGCAACATGTCCTGCCCATCGCAGTCTACGAGACTTAACTCTTCTTATTATATCTGGCTTCCTATAAAGACCATGTTGTTCATTGTTGTGTAGTCTTCTCCATTCACCTGTCTGTTTTATCTCTCTTTGGTCCAAAAATGTTCCTAGGAACTTTATTCTCAAATAGCTCGTTAATCTTATTTCCTCCCTTAAAGTAAAGAGTCCATGTTTCGACACCCATATAACATAACTGGTAGAATAATAGTTTTATATATTTTCAGTTTAACGTTTTTTGAAAAGGAGTTGGGACGTCAAGAGTCTCTGCAATGCATAATAGCACGCATTTCCAGAATTGAGCCTATGTTTAATTTCTTTTGTGCATCTCATTCCTATTTGTGATTATTGTTCCTAGGTATTTGAATTCAGTCACTTCCTCAAAAATTTCCCTCATTTGTCATTAACTGTCCCTCTTCCATATATATAATGCATTTCCACGTGTGACCATATAATTAGTTTTATTGATATTTACTTCCAGTCTTAATTCCTTAGTGTTACTCAATAGTGTGTGCGTGTTGTCCTTTAGTATCTCCTCGCTATCGGCCAATAGTACTACATCATCAGCATAAAACTAACAGCGTATTAATACCATTGAGTTGTAGGTCTTCCTCATCCTCTAAAGATTTGATGCCATGCTCTAGTACAAAATTAATAATACTGAAATATTTAAAAATGTTATTCCCCCAGTTACATTATATGGATGCGAAACATGGACTCTTAAGGTAGGAAAGGAGATTACGAGTATTTGAGAATAAAGTTCTTAGGAAAAATTTTGGACCACAGAGAGATGAACAGACAGGTGAATGGAGAAGACTATGTTATACAGTTACAAGATTTTTATGGGAAACCAAATATAATATGAGCAGTCAAGTCTCATAGACTGCAATGGGCAGGACATGTGGCCACGAATGGAGAATGAAAGAGGTACATGGAATAAGTTTTATATACAAGGATGCCAATTGACCAGCCCATTCTAATAACAATAGGGGTAGATAAAATGAAATGAAACGAAATGGATGTCATGAGTGTGGAGAAGTGTTGGAATGAAGTTTTTGGCAGAAAAAAACAGGAGAAACTTCGATAATAACTTCGCTGGTTCCGATCCTTCCATCACGATCGACATATGGAATAAATGAGGTGCAAATTTAGGACCAAGGGTTGGAGGGTAAATGACTAACCACTTGCCTCTCTGAACTGCTCCATACATCGTCCATCTATACTTGTACGAGCCACGTGGGCGAAGGATGCTCTCTTGTGGGATTTACCTAATCAAGCTAATTTGGCTGAACACTGCCAACCCACCACAAACTGAAAGAGACATACATATGAAACTGTCGAAATTTCAAATGATATGCGGAACTATACATAAAATATTAAAGAATAAAACAAGAGAGATACAAGATTGAAGTTTTATAAAACATTGGCAGTTCCTGCGTACTTTATGGGAGCGAAACTTGGGTAATGACCAAAATTGCAAAGTAGAATACAAGCGTAGAAATGAACCTCCTTAGAAGAACAAAAGGCTGCACAAGATTGAATCGGATAAGGAATGAAGATATAAGAACAGAGTTAAATATATACCCATTGGATGAGAAAATCAGAGAATATAGAGAGAATTGGTTTACACATGTGGAAAGAATGGATGTATCAAGATTACCAAGAGCAGCATTCAACTACAAGCCAAGAGATTCAAGGAATGTAGGAAGGCCAGTGAAAAGATGGACAGAACAACTGTGAGGCGGGACAGGCAATTTGCCTAGCCCGTGAAGTGAAGAAGAAGAAGCTAATTTGGATACCTTATTTCCCTACAGATATCAACAAGTTAAGCTCAAAGAGACACTAAGTAGGCAAGTAAAGTAATACGCGGATGTAAAAGTACAATCAAATTTTGTTCAGAGGATCTAATTTTGATTTGAGTTGTTTTACGAGCTCGAAAATCTTGAGACTTGAGACCCACAGCTTCAAGTCCTTAAGGAAGGATATGTCCCTTAGATTTTTTTAAATTTTATTTAACATGTTTTAAATGTATACTAAATCTTCCTGAGCCCAATATTAAGTTTTGATTCTCAACCTCCATTCATCTCCATTCACCATCCTGCAATCCCCTGTCTTTCATCCTTCTTCTTCTTCTTCTTCTTCACGGTTTAGGCTTATTTACTAGCTTGTTCCGGCTCCAAATTCCTGCTCTTTCCATCTTTTCCTTGGTCTTCCCAAACTTCTTCTTCCTCGTGGTGAATAGTTGTATGCTGCTTTGAGTATTCTATTCTCAGTCATCCTTGCCAAGTGTTCTTTCCAGTTTGTTCTGTATTTCTCTATTGTTGTGTTTAATTCCTCTATTTTTAGTTGTCTTATTTCTGTGTTGTGTTTTTTGTCTGTACTTTGATATCCTGCTATTGGTCTGAGGAATTTCATTTCAGCAGCTTGTATTCTGGCAGATTGTTGTGTTGTCACTGTCCATGTTTCGATCCATAAGTAATAATAGGCACTGCCATTGTCTTGTATAATTTCATTATAGAGCCTTTCCTGGCTTTATTTTTCAAAGTTCTTTTTAGTGTTCCTGTCTTTCATCAAATTCATAATTCCCTCTATCCATGTCTTCTTAGGTATCCCTCTTCTTTTCCTCCGATTTGGAACCCACTCCAAACCCCTAACTGGCAATCTATCTTCATTCATCCTCTTCACGTGCCTAACAATTGCAATTGTTTATTTCCCACAAATTGTATAACTGTTTCGTTAATGTTTTTTTTTTCTTGGATAATACTGTTTCTGATCCTGAACAATTTAGAACATCATGCAGATCTTCTTAAAAAAATCAATTTCTGTAGATTGCAATTTTGACTTTAATTTGGCAATCACAGTCCACACTGCTCGCATAAGTCATTACTATTGATTTATAAATATGGATTTTAGTTTCTTTAAATATATCTTTATCCCATAAAATCCCATTCAATATTGCTTTTGTAGATCGTCCTTTAATTACACTGAGCAACAAAAAATAAACTTTATTTTGTCTCAGAAAGAAACGTATGTGATTCTGATAGTATTTATTTTTTCTCCTCAATTCAAATATGATATCGGTTTTTCTCCATCACGCAAGGTTCGCGAGAGATAGGCATTTATAATTTTAAAAACTTTAATATTTTCTACATTCGTAACTACACAACATTCGAACATTCGGACTCACCTAGAAAGTAAGAAATGACGATTTTCTGCTATATTTCGCCTGTGGAGCATCCCTCTTGATGGTCCAACAATACTGGGCCAGCATATTAGGATTCCATTTCCCTTGATATCTCTTTTCCATAGCTGAAATCTCCTGATGAAAGTGTTCCCCGTGCTCATCGGTCAATGGACAAATGGACGAAAAACGTTTATTAAAAAAATAATTATTTAAATCCATTAATTGAAATTGAAATAAAAAACTGTGGGTGATGGAGGAATTCCGAACACATATTTGAAAACACGATAAAAAAACTGCATTAAGTACAACTGTTGGAACTCATGAGACAAAAATCATGTTGACCAGTGTTATTCGCATTATACTATTAATTTTTTAAATAATCATATAAGTACCTTTTTCATATCCGTCTTCCTCAATTAGATTGATTTCTGTTAAAAAACGTTGTTAATTATAAAATCATGAAGGTCTTTCAATCAAATAGCATGCCGAAGATCAAACATGTTTTGAAAGGCTTTCATGGTTTCAGTAACTAACGAAGTTTTTTTATAAAAGAAACATCAGTTCTAATTGAGTAACACGGATATAAAAAGGTACTTATATGATTATGTCCACCGCTGTGATCTCGAAGTAGCGTGCTACCTTGTCACGTAGCGTGCACGGATTCGATTCCCGGTCGGAACAGGCTCCTGGGTGAGGTTTTTTCGGGGTTTTTCCTCACCTGTAAGACATATGTCAGGAAGCTTAGGGCCCAACGGTCCCCGAAAATCATCGGCCTTATCATCGCCTATCATCGCACCATCATCATCCTCATCCTTCACCGGTGTGGAAAGCAACGGTAAGCTACCACACCTACAATTCCCTAGTAAAGCTGCAAAGCATAGCATGAAAATGTTATGATTGGAGTAAAAGACCTGCCCTCGGACAGAATTCCTATGGATGGATGGATGGATAGTTACTTAATACTTAATACAAGTTTTCCACTTTACAGCAGTTTGCCTTTGATTCCTGTTTTCCAGAGATTCCTATCTTCCCATTGCCCATCTTCCATACCCCTCTTCATCATGGCATCATATATTCCCTCATACCATGCTCTTCTACTTCTCCCCCTCTTCCTTCTGCCTGGTACCATCCAATCCAACGCCTGTTTAGGCCACTGGTCTTCCGACATCCGTTGTACATGTCCATACCACTGTAGAGCTCTCTTTGTTATCCTTTCGATAACAGTTTCTTGTGCATCCATTTCTTGTCTGATATACGTATGTATTTCGAATATGTTATAGCCCAAATATTCTCATACTTCTCCGTAATCCATCCATTTCAGTCGCCAAGATTATTTTCTGCATCCTTTCATTTATTGTCAGCTTTCTGATCCATATGTAAGTATACTTTCTATTATTGTCTGTATAATCTCCTTTTTTTGTTTTTCTGGTCAAATGTATATTCCATAAAAGATCATTCAGGGATCTAATCGCCTTCCTTGCACAATTTACTCTGTTATAATATCTTTTTCGCAAGTACCAGATTTATCTATTATAGATCCAAGATTTTTAAATCTTTCACACGTTTAATTATCATATTATTTATTTGTAGGTCTTCTGAATTTGCTCCGATTACCATATATTCTATTTTAATATAATATGGACGGATACGATTATTTAAAAAAAAAACATTACGTAACCTTAATTGCCAAAGCAATGAATGTTTAAAATATTGCTAGATTATCATATTAGATTTTTTATCTTAAAAAATCAATCGACCCAGGCCGGGATTGAAACAGCGATTATCGGGACCAGAAGCAAGGAACTTAATTCGTAGATTATCGAAGCCGAACTGCAAATTCGTTTAATGTGCAGAGTATAAAAAAATGCTCTGCAGATAAAAACGAGTGGGAGAAAAATCTTGGAGGATCGGAGTAATTAGGGGATCAGTGTGTGTCACAGCCTGGTATTGATATATGTTCCACACAAAACTGAACATATATCAGAGTTCTGCTTCTCTCTCCCCATCCTGTCTATCAAAAACAATAAATGCCTGCTGCAGCTTCAGTTTTCAATTAAATAAACCAACTCTAAAACATCGGGGGAAAATAAAAATATCACCATTTCTATGACAACGTCAATAAAACTAACTGACACTCGTGTCTATGAAATATACAGGTGCACGTAGTGTGGTTCAAACAACCTGTATAGAAATTAAGCAAGTAGCTCATAACAAAAAAGAAATGTATCTCTAATTTTAGTTATCTGACATTATAATAATTACTGTGTTAATAAGGATATATATAGCTTTTAATATATATATTGTATGATAAGAAAAATAAATGTCCGTCCAGGCATTATTTTTCTTATCATACCATATTAAGCTTGCATTTCTCAATGTTAAACATTTAATTATACATTTAATTATAACATATATATATGTATATATACTAGCGTACCCGGCAGACGATGTCTTGCCCGAACGTTCAATTCTCGAGTCATGGCCCGACGATAAAAATATAAGTTACTTATTTACCTTAAAATTCACTAATTAAGACGTAATTTGATATTATTAAATAAGTTCGCAAGAAAACTCCTCACTGCCGTCTGTTGTGGCTCAAGAAGTATGCATGATTACGTCACACTGTCCCGCGGAATATGTCGATAATGCAGATGACTACACATCTGACATAAAAAATCCTATAACCCGATCGCAGCGTCACCTATTGAGTCCACTTGTGAATCTAAACCATCCAGGGACCCATAAAAACTATCAAATGGTCCAGTCATTTAGGCAGTTTTTAATTTCGGATTTCAGGTAAACCTCCACTTCTAATTGTCGGATTACGCCCATTTTTGGATAATACCACCTCGGTTTATTTTAATAGGATATAGGCATACTGAGTTTCGTTGGGAAAGATCGAAAAATGTGACCGCTACAGCGATTTTTAAATTTTCACTTCAGGTGAACTCTTACATCTAATTGTTTTAGAGGGTCCGATTGTGAATCTAAACAATCGATGGGCCCAATCAGACATACCCAAAAAAATCATCAAAATCGATCTAGTCCTTTAGGGGGAGGAGAGTAACAACAGACGTACAGAAGAATTTTTATGTGTGTGTGTGTGTGTGTGTGTGTGTGTGTGTGTGTGTGTGTGTGTGTGCGCGCGCGCGCGGAGTATTTTAATATTTTAAACCATTTCGACTGAATTTCGAAATAAATGAAGTTTGACCGTCGTATAAATATGGACCTATTAAGGCACAGTTTTATCATCATTCTGTATTGGGTGAGAAAGTGAAAATTTAACTACATGTAGCCATTATATTATAATAATCTCCCAGTTTGTGGAACCTGTAATATTTTAATGTACCATATCATACATTTACGTGCAAATCACCTTACATAACACGAAGAAAACTGAAACTGAAAACTGCATCGTTTACACATAGAAATTCACACATAGAAATGCATTAATAAATGCGGAAGAGCACTTAAATTAGGGAATAGCTGAATACAGGCTTTCACGACCGGTGATCATGATAGTAAGAGATTCCGGGATATGTAGCCGTGGTCCATGATTAGTATTTCTTCCAGACGTTTCTCCCTCGACTGCGGAGGGCATCTTCAGTGGCGAGTACTTCTAGGTAGTGTTCCCTTGAGGGAGACTTGACTGTGACGAGCCTCCGACAGTACTCGCCACTCACAATCCAGCCTCCGACTAGAGAACATTACCTAGAAGTACTCGACACTGAAGATGCCCTCTCCAGTCGAGGGAGGTACGTCTGGAAGGAACACCAGTCATGGACCACGGCCACATAGCCCGGAATCTCTTGATATTAAAATTGGGAAATTTTGAAGAAGTGGCAGAATACAAATACTTGGGAACAATAATTACATACATTACAAACAGGAATGATTGGAACAAGTATCTAATTTTAATTATCTTGGATATAATATAAGCTACGACAAAAGCAGAGACTTAGAAACCAAATTAAACATATTTCAATCAGTATGTGTGACAATAAATACAAGTCTCCACAATAAAACTAGAAAAGTCACAAAATTAAAGTTTTATAGGATAATGGCTGTGCCGTATTAGTGTTCGGTAGTGAGTTTTGGATATTACAGGAAAGAGATAGAAGCAAGATTCAATCGGCTGAAAGGAGGTTCCTTCGTAGGGTAAAGGCTGCTCAAAAATGGATCTGACAAGAAATGAAGATATAATAGACGAACTGAATATATACAACTTAAATGAGAAAATAGAGGTAGGCCTATATAAAGACAATTGGAGAGCCCATTTGGATCGTATGAATAATGAAAGAATCCCAGCACTATCCTTATCCGCTCTTAGAGTGATTCTAACATCAACAAACGCGAATTTTATCCTTCCGCCATTCGCGCCACAATTACTGTCACTTTTGACAGGGAGATGACGACACAGCAACAGAACACTCGACACTTTCAGTCATTTTGTTTCATGAGAATCGACTGAAGCATGACTCAAATGCATCACCCATATGTAATAAATATTTTAAATTGTAATTATTTTTAGGTATAATTTAGAATATTTCTATGTTTTGAATATTATTATTTTCATTCACGAAGAATAACAAGCATATTCAGAGGACATATTTTTAATTTAATGAAGGGAACAACTTTTTCGTGTGCTCATTACTTCTACATCGTATTTCGGTGTCCATAACCAATGAAAAGCGAGCAGGTCACATGGTTTTGTTTTGATAAGGCTCACTTTAAGAGCGGACAGGCTTTAGCATATAACTATCAATCTCAAGGAAAAAGAGATATGCGACGTCCGAGGAAGTAGTGGTGTAAAGACGGAACAGGCAGGATTGCAAGGAAGATGATGATGATGACAAACAGAAATGAGGAGGCCTTAAACATAGGTTCAAACTTGGAACACGGGGCACGCCGTAGCGTAGTGCTTAAGTCGGAGGGTCGAGGGTTCAAGTCCCGGTGGGTCAGGATTTTTAAACTGACCTAACCTTGTGGCGGCACTGTGGGCCTGGGGTCGACTCAGCCTCTAACGGAAATGAGTACCAGACGCATATTCTGGGGTAAAAGCGGCCGTCACGCAGGGCTGACAACCCGCTGCTGACATCAAGTGCCGATTGTCTAGAAAAAGTGGGAGCCTTACCTCCTACTACCCCAAGGGCCACCCGAGGCCTGTAGTGGGATCACTTTACTTTACTTGGAAACATATGCTATTATGCATTACAATGACTTTTCATCCCAACATCTCTCAAAATCGGTGAATAAAAAATATATAAAATGGTAAATCTTCCATTATATGGATATGAAAAAATGGCCACTTACTTAAGACAGGGGAAAAGATCACGATTATTTGAAAATAAAGTGCTAAGAATGTATTTGAACCAAGGATAGATAAACAGGCATATCTTGCATGGTAATGAAAATAAAAGTGAAATTCACGGAACTTAATTAAAGCGTGCGGTTTCCATCTTGGCACTTGCAGTAATTATCAATATTATCTTCTCTGTGCTGGTACGTTAACACGCGATCGGCTAATAAAACCACCTCATCTTCTTGAGAACGTGGTGCAAATGAGTTTTGTAGAGCGCTCTTACACGGACCATTAAATATCAGCATTGTTAGCGAATACCGAAGGAATGAAGATAGTGGCATTGTTCTCAAGAAAATATTCATTTTTAAAATATATTAATTTCCATTTATCTTAATTACTAGACACGCAAAATGAAACTAAAAACAATTGATTTAGGCCTACATAAATAATAGTACTAGTTGTAATAGCAGAGCATGATATAAAATAAAGTAGGCGTAGGCCTATAACTCAAAGGTATTAATAAGCTGTTCCTATATTCTGATGATGTTAAATAATTAATTTTTCTCTAGAAGTAAATTTATTCTATGTTATTAATACTTTTTTTTCCTTCTCGTTTTTCTATCTTGTACATTTTATATTTCGTTCGTTAACTCTATATTAAATCAAAATATATTGTAAATAATAATTATATTGTAGGCATAGGCCTATTTATGTTTATAGTAATTTAGATGTAAGAATATTTTTTGTATTGTTTTGTCCTGGTTGAGTTGTAGACTTAACTCTG
The DNA here is from genome assembly GCA_030220185.1 of Diploptera punctata. Classification (NCBI taxonomy): domain Eukaryota; kingdom Metazoa; phylum Arthropoda; class Insecta; order Blattodea; family Blaberidae; genus Diploptera; species Diploptera punctata. The sequence goes on along the minus strand of JASPKZ010010635.1, from coordinate 14,251 downwards.
CCAGGTAAAATAATGATATTATTAGGAGATAGCAACTATATACTAAGAGTCAATACAAATTGTATTAAATAACAATAAGAAATTGGGACTGAAAGTAAAACATCAATAGAACTAATTATATGATCACAGACATAAATTCATTATATAATGTAAATAGACAGGTAGAGTCAATAATTAAAAGAAGGAATGAGATGCACAAAGAAATTAAACATAGGCTAAATTCTGGAAATATATGCTATTACACATTAAAGGGATGCTTGGCATCTCAACTTATCTAAAAGATAGTTAAGCTGAAAATATACAAAATTGTTATCCTCCCAGTTACCTTATAAGAATGCGAAACAAAGATTCTTAATTAAGGGAGGAGAAAAGATTACGAATAATAGTGAATACATTTCTTATGAACATTTTTGGACAAAGAGAGACGCGCTGACAGGCGAAAGAAGAACAACACTACATGGACTAACAGTGAGCTGCATGATTTTTATGACAGGCTAAGTGTAATATAATAAGAAAAGTCAACCCTCAGACTGAGATGGGCAGGACATATGGAACCAATGGGGAATGAAATATGGGCATGGAAACTCATTGAAGGAAAGCCGAGAATGAGGTGGGAGAATAATATTAACTATTATTTGAGAAGATAAATTATACAGAATATCATTGGAAAGCATTAGCTCAGTAAATACAGGATGTTACCGAAATTAATGCAGATTTTTCGTGTGATGGTATGGAACATCCATACAAGTATTTTAATACAATGAACCTTGGGTCGGAAATGCATTGTTGTGGGTCTACAGAATAAAACAGCATTAAAATTGTTGAACACATTGTTGTATATTTATTAATTCTAAGAAAAATGGAAGGTATTACATAGTTATTTTACAGTAATTATTGGAAACGGCGATCATTGACCTGGATGCACAGCTTCGCGCGTCTCACCTCAGACTGATGAACTCTAAGAAGCATATCTGGATGCTCCCTGATTTCCGCAGCCGCTACCACGATCCTTGCCACAAGCTGTGGAGCTGTGCATCCAGGTCAATGGTCGCCATTTCCAACAATTACGGTAAAATAACACGTAATACCTTCCATTTTTCTTAGAATTAATAAATAAACAATGTGTTCAACAATTTTAATTGCTATTTTATTCTGTAGACCCACAACAATGCATTTCCGACCCTAGGTCATTGTGTTAAAATACTTCTATGGATGTTCCCTAACATCACACGAAAAATCTGCACTCATTTCGGTAACATTCTGTATATATATGAAGAGCTTATGTTTGCGCGGTCAACAACTAATGGGGTACGATAGTGCCAGTACGTTAGTAGTAATGATAGTAGTAGTTGTAGTAATTGGACTAGTAGTACTTATGACTTATTAGTGTAAATAAATAATACTTTTAAAAAAACTAAGACAACACGCTTTATTAGAAAACCGAACTAAAAAATGAAAAATAATTTTAATTTCCAACGCGCTTGGGATAAAATTAAAGTGGTCATCAAAAAATCATCTCCAACACATCTAGAATAAAACTAGAGTTATCTACAAAAAACTAACCTTACCATCAAAATCGTGGGGTGCTTTTTATGGTTTTTACGTTTTCTTCTTAGAGACTTTACTTTACCAATATCTGTTTATTATTGATATAGAGCACTCCACGCCTTTGTGTAGATAACTCTAGTGTTATTCTAGATGTGTTGGAGATGATTTTTTTTGTTGTCCACTTTAATTTTATCCCAAGCATGTGGAAATTAAAATTATTTTTCATTTTTTAGTTCGGTTTTCTAATAAAGGTTGTTGTTTTAGTTTTTTAAACTATTATTTATTTACTCACGACCACGTCCTACAGCCCGAAATCTTCGTCAAGATCTTCATAGCAACTCCGGTCGTGAAAATCTACGTGAATACATTATTATTTATTTTTTAGTTTAGTTTTCTAAAAATGTAAATATCTTTAAATCCGATACTATTGCAGTATGAGCTAAAAGTAATATTCTTCTAAAAATCATCCGGGCCGGATTTGAATCAGCGACCTATGGAATACTGAAATTATATACCACTACAGCCCACCACTCTACCAACTGAGCTATCACAACATAGACTAAAAAGTCGATACGCCCGCAACCTATTATACCGGTCTTAATTTTTTTTTTGATGTCCTGATGATTCTGGCCAGAATCTTAAAAAAAATGTATTAAATTGTTGTATTGTCATTGGTCCTTACAAATATACAAAGTTTCAAGTCAATCCAATATTTTTAAGTGGGTGAAAATCGCGTTGGAAGATTCCGTTACCTAGATAGATACAGGTCAAGCTAATATAAAGCGTGTAAAAATAGTAGAAAACAGAATTATTTGTAAATGGATCGCAAAGGCAGCAAGCCGTGCGTAATTTTAACAGCCATTCTAGTAACAATACAAAACAAACTAAAACTATTTATTATACGTACATACGTACAAATTAAATAATTCAGATAATATTAAACATATTTAATATTAATATAATTGCACTTTGTGTATTTATTCGGAATGAATGTTATTCTTATTTTTTCCGTCTGTTGTTCGATAATATATCCACGTTTAACAATTTTCTGGGTTTGTCATTACTTATGCGGAGCATTCCATTTGATCTCGATATGAAATTAGAAACCTTTCCGCCAACAACTGACGCCTCCAATAATCTAGGATTAAATAGTTACGATTTCCTAAAACATGTATTTCGTCATCTTGGACAGAGGCATATCGTAGTGCATATATACTTATTATCATATCATGTTTTTCCAACATATTATCATGGTACAATTTAAACAGCAATATTCATTCGGAATCGTCTTCTACCTATCTTCTATGAAAATTTAAATGATCGTTTGTTCAAAATCTTATATCTGTAAACATTCTTCACTGATCTTCATTAAAACTTTTGCATACAGGTTTTCAGATACCGCGAGTGTTTAGCCGCTGTTATTCTCTAAAACCTTTAGGAACAGGAGTTCACGAGAAACAAAAATTTAAAAACAGCTCTAGCTGTCGCAATTTTCGATACTTCACAACGAAACTCAGTATATTGTATTGTATTGTATTGTAAGCCTATGTTTTCCCTTTACAGAGATTTAGGCGCTCTCCCCCTAGAGGGAAGAATTTGAACCATACTAATTTAGTTACACTTGTTTTCGTATAGATGTCATTTTGAGTGGCACGTGGTCAGCGTTCCGCCTCATACTGACATCTAGGAAACCAAGGTAGTACTAGGACGGGAAAATTCGGTAAATTTCATTCAGGCTTAAGGATTTTTTACGAGCCTGAAAATCTTCAGACTCGGGGCCCACGTCTTAAAGTCCCTCCCGGAGGACTTGCTCCTTGGATTTTTCCGTCCTAAAAAATCCATCGACCCCGGCCGGGTTTGAACCCGCGACCCTCGGGACCAGAGGCAAGGAGCATAACCACTAGTCCACCGCGGCCGACTAAACTCAGTATATACAATTAAAATAAACTGACAGAGGTTTTATAATAAAAACTCAGTAAAATCTGACTATTAGAAGTGAAGGTTTGCCTGAAATTCGAAATTAAAAATGTGCTCTAGCAACCGCTATGTTAGGTCTATTTAATTTTCAGCCTCACGGAATATCTAAGAAAAATTGCGATATACATTATAATTATTTTTCTTTTTACTTATTAAACTAAAAATAAAACAATTTTTATTTTAAGGCGTAGCAGCGCGCACGCCGGTATTAGCTAGTTAAAAATAAAACGGTACGTAATGATGAAATGAATGGTGATGACAAAAATTTGTCTTGACTAAAATAATCACCTTTTCCAAGGGAAGAGATTGTCTATCAATAGAATATGAGAAATTCTTCGTACAATAAAGGTTATATTTTATTGAAAATAGATTAAAATTTAACTATTTAAAATTTTTAATAATCTGCAATGTGTAACGAATTCCAGTAAGTTTCTAAAGGCTTTGTATAAACTTCCATACCTGAGGAAATATCAAAAGGCGATAAACTTTAAAACAACCATTAAACTTGCTTATAGCTGAACTCGGTTGTTTTCGAAACTTAGCAAATTCTGTAGGAGTAAAAAGTTGATACCACAGTGCAGTACACAACTACTGTTTTGTGTTCAACCAAATATACAGTACCAAACAATTGTTCAGGACCACCAGCACATTACATTACATCTGCCAGCTAAAATAAATCATCATCATTATTATTATTATTATTATTATTATTATTAGTATTATTATTATTATTATTATTATTATTATTATTATTATTATTATTATTATTATTATTATTATTATTATTATTATTATTATATTATTATTATTATTATTATTATTATTATTACATTTAAAAATTTTGCTCTTATATGTGTGTACTTATACAGAGTGCTCTAAAAATTCCCCTTACAAACTTCTAGGACTAGTAGAGGGGACTGAGTTGATAATATTTAGAATTGAAAGCCAAGTCCGGAAACTTACCGTTTCCGTGCTACAGCCGTTTGGAAACAAGCATTGCCTGAACGTACGCCACGTGTCTCAACAAGTAACAGCTTCGCGATTCGTTTAAATCCAAATTTCCCTATCGAGTACTCCAAGACCTGGTGTTTTTTTTAAGTCAACATTTTTCGAAATTTTGAAAACTGCAAAAATTGATTGTGAAGAGTGTATGCGGGATTATTAATGTAAGTCATGATTCAGTTTCCATTTTGTTTTCTTTGGTTTTCCATCCATCCATAGTAATTCTGCCCGAAGGCAGGACTTTCACTGCAATCATAGCATTTTCACACTATGCTTGCAGCTTTACTAGGGAATTGTAGGTGTGGTAGTTTCCCGTTGTTTTGGTTATTAATGAGTTGAATTGTAAAACAAGTGATGTACTGTGTCACGCCTCATAATAAATTACTTGTAAAAGAGATCGCGTTAAAAACACGTTTTTCAAACGGCTGTAGCACGGAAACGGTAAATTTCCGGACATGGTTTCCAATTCTAAATAGTATCTACTCAGTCCCCTCTATAAGTCCTAGAAGTTTGTGAGGGGAATTTTAGAGCACCCTGTATATCTTTATAAATTTTCAACTAGCAATAATCGCACTTCGGTCGAACCTCATTAGTTTTACGATACTGCGCTGAGCAAGTTAATAACTTCTCTTACTTAGGATGTAGCATCTCCTATCAAGGCGAGAATGATCTTAATATCATAGTGTTCTGTCCTAGAGCAGGTCTTTCACTGCAATCAAAGCATTTTCATGCTATGCTTGTGCAACTTTACTTGGGAATTATAGGCGTGGTAGCTTCCCATTGCTTTCCACATCGGTTAAGGATGATAATGATGATGTTGATGATGATGACCAGATGATATTAGGGGACAGTTTGGGCCTCGACGTTTTCTGACATTTGCCTTACAGATGAAGAAAAACCCCGAAAAAGACCATCACCCAGGAAACTTGTCCCGACCAGGGATCGAACCCGGTCCCGCTCTGTGACAAGGCAGCACGCTACTACTTCGAGACCACAGCGGTGGATTTATTATTATTATTATTATTATTATTATTATTATTATTATTATTATTATTATTATTGTTATTATTATTATTGTTGTTGTTGTTTTTGTTGTAGTATAATGTAAGCCCTGAAGTGAAAGGAATTATATCAGTAAATACAGATGTGGATGTAATCCAAGTTGCCAGTGCAAGGTAATGGCTGCGTCGAGAATATGGCATAAGACGGCTGGCAATTAATCTTAATTGTGGGGAAGCAGCCCCTAGGTAAATTGTGACACGGTGACTGATCTCCACCCGTTCTTGCACTTAGGTTCTCCTGACAGTAGGATGCAATCTTCTCCGAGATAATTCTTCTTTACCTAACATCATTTCCAGCGTCTTAACGGCAGTTGGTTGTGAAATGGGTAAAAAGTAGGTCTAACTTGTATTCAGAACATTATATTTCTGGTCTTGATATTATTAGAATTTTTGTACTAATTAACAATATTTAGTTATATATATACCAGCGTGCCGGGCAGACGTCCTGCCTGAACGTTCAATTTTCGTGTCATGGCCGGACGATAAAAATATGTTATTATTTACTATAAAATGCACTAATTAAGACGTAATTAGATATTATTAAATAAGTTCGGAAGGAAACTATCATCTGTTGTGGTTCAAGAAGCGTGCATGATGATGTCACATTGTTGTCGCGCGGATGATATGTCGGTAATGCAGATGACTACACATCTGACATAAAACATTTCTATAACCCTATGGCAGCGTCACCTACCGAGTCCAATTATGAATCTAAATCATCCAGACCCCTCAAATAAAAAAAATCGGCCCAGTCGTTTAGGCAGTTTTTAATTTCGGATATCAAGTAAACCTCCACATCTAATTGTCGGATTTCGCTCATTTTGGACAATATATACCTATATTTATTTTAATAGGATATAGGCATACTTAATTTCGTTGTGACACATCGAAAAAAAGTAACCGCAATAGCGATTTTTCAATTTTCACTTCAGGTGAACTCCTACACCTAATGGTTTTAGAGGGTCCAATTGTGAATCTAAACCATCGAGGGACCGAATCAGATACAACACACACACAAATTTCATCAAGATCGTTCCAGTCGTTTAGAAGGAGTTCAATGACAAACACACGTACAGAAGAATTATATATATATGATTAAGAAAGTTTTCTTGGTTTTTCCGCGTCATGGATTCAAGGTTGGTAATGGCATGTGGGATCATGCCGAAACGTCGGAATCAGTGGCCAGAGGCCAACCTTGAATCCATTGACGCGGAATACCCAAGAAAAATTTCTTAATCATACTTATATCCACGAAAATCTACAATATGTGTGTGTTTGTGTATGTGTGTGTGTGTGTGTGTGGGTGTGTGTGTGTGTGTGTGTGTTGTGTGTGTGTGTGTGTGTGTGTGTGTGTGTGTGTGAGTGAGTGTGAGACATGGAAAGAAAAATAAATGTTTGGACGGGATTTGAACGCGGACCTCTGGATGATACCCCAGTGCGCTACCGATTACGCCACCAAGCAAATCTAGTATATATATATATATATATATTATATATAATAAGTCAGTTAACTGAAAATGCAATATATTATCTTCTGTATCTATACAAAAAACAACTACCGAAATTGTTCAAAGTGACCTCATTGTTGTTTGAGATTATATTCTGCAGGTCAGTTTACAAATTAAGACACCACGGGGACTTGAACCCACGATCTTGCAGAGCATTACCTTAATCAACTAAACTACGACGACACAACAGACATAAGTGTTAAACTTTACGTCACTTTGTAGTTCCCTTTATAATTATTTTAATTCACACTAGAGTGAAAAGGAGAAAAGCTTCGAGGCAGCAGGACAATAAGTCCAGTCAGCTTCAAGGATAATGTCCTTTGTGATGCCTTCAGTCCGGTAATGAATTAAGGTCATTCTGTCCTCGTGTCACAAGCACAGCAGCCCTGGGGAACAAGAGCCATAACTTCTCCTCACATAAGAGAGACAGGTGAATGGAGAACATTTCACAACAGTCAGCTACAGTACTTTTATGGGAAACGAGCTGAAATAAGTCCAGAGAATGATAACGGTTATAGAAATTAAATATAATAAAAATATAGAAAAATAATAATAGAGACAAAGAAAGTTATTGGAATATTAAATTATATTTTATGGAGTAGGAATAGAATATAGTGTAATCAAGAGAACTAAATTATTCATATATAATACAATTCTAAAGAGTATTTTATATGGTGCGGAAACATGGACGTTGAAGCAAAAACATAGAAATAAATTATTAATAATATGGAGTTTTTAAGAAGATTGGCAAGAATATCAAAATTAGACAAAATAAAAAGCATACAATAAGAGAAATTATGAATGTAGAAAAGAATAATGTACAAGACATTGAAGAAATCCAACTAAGATGGTATGGGCAAATAATGAGAATGAGGGGGACAGAAACGAACAAAGATGTATTGAAATGGATACCTCCTGGAAAAGAGAAACATGGTAGACCAAAGCCAACATGGATAAAGGGAATTCAAGATAACATGAAGAAGAGATATATGACAGAAGCAGACACGCAAGACCGGAAAGTGTGGAAGAATAAAATTGTATATTTTGGTTGAGGATACCTGTATAACAGAAACAATCCTGAAATAAAAATAAATAAAATATATAAAATAATGGACAGGATAAACTATATTAAAACAAGCAGGTAAATTACCACACGATTGAGAATTCACGGAAATTGGAACTTTTTAATATGGTTTATACAATTCTGTATATGTTTTCCTCGACGAAACAAAGCAGATATAATAAGAAAAGTTAGATCTTGTAGATTACGAGGCAAGACCTGTGCCACGAATGTGGAATGAAAGAGGGGCATGGAAGCTCCTTGTAAGAAAACAAGAGAGATTGCACCCAGGCAATGTTCTGTTTCGCGGTATTTTTTTTGTAAATCAGAAAACACTGAAATAAGACAATATAGAATAAATATTTATGAAAAATATCCGCTATATTACTAAGGGATTTGTTTATTTTCTTGTGAGAATACCTTGTAAAATAACGTAAGGTTGCCCGAAGCTAAAACTTTGTTGAAGAAACAGGTTTGTGCTTGATTGAATTTTCTACCAGAGATTGACTTTATGACGAAAGAAAACAGTATCAGCGAAGAAATATCTGTTTTCACTGCATCTATCGGCAGCACACTATAAAGGCGTTCTGGAAAAATATTCCAGTATTTATAGAGAAGGTAGTATTCACAACAAAACAAGAAAAAATCCTGGCACAGGAATTGCATACACTAAGTGAATTCCTCAGCAAGTCGTTTACATGGTCCGATTTTATGAGTTTCTTTTAGTAACCGTATCGTATATACCAAATTTCACTGCAAGAAAACAAAAAAGTGCACGCGGTAGAGCGATGAAAATGTTCCCAACCCTTCAGCTTTTTACTTAAACCCCCACTCTTCTTATTCTATTCAATAGTGTAACGCGTCGTATAGCGACGTTTAAATTAAGCGGGGCTAGTCGAGAATATTGGTCTTGCATTGGACAGAATACATTTGTCAGTCGCCATTCGCGAGTCAAAAGGTCCGCGCAAACCGGCCGAAATGTCCAGGCTGTGGTTCCAGACGACTCCACCAACATCTCCCTTCCCTTTCGGGAACAATCGGTGGCCAGAGGCTTCTAAGGTTCGAAGCGTCTCGACCTAAGTCTAGAAAGTTCCTTGCCGCCTATATATTTGAGGCGAGGACAAACCGGAACATGCTACTGTACGGTGCGAGGCTCTGGGTATCCTTGCTAAAAAACATGAAAATAAAATTCAAATAATTCAGTATCGATGCCTGAAAATCATATTTTCGGCTCCTATAAGAAAGGAACAAAAATTGTCAAACTTACATACCGAATATTAAATATAGAAACGACTGGAAAGAACATATTGATAGAATGCCAGAAGAAATATTTCCAAAATTATTGCTAAATTATAAACCGCACGGAAGGAGAAATGTTGGACACCCACACAGAAGATGGTCTGAACAATATAAACAATTCTAGCTTTCATGAAACCGGAACGAGCCAACAGGTTTAATCCCTGGATGATGATGACGATGATGATGATGATGATGATGATGATGATGATGATGATGATGATGATGATGATGATGATGATGTACACAAGGATAGCAGAGCTATATGATGCAGCTGAATTGCCTTATCTTGACGCTATTGTGAAAGATCAAATTACCAAAATGTATCAAAATATTTTGGAACATGATAACCCGATAGTACGCACGATAGGACAATTACCGCAATGGGGTACAGTTCTCAGAAACATATTCACCATAGAACAACATCCATAAGGGCAAACAGTGGAGAAAACATTAGTAGGCCTACTTGACGCTGAAACACCATCACAGCGCATGTCCACAAATCTGTAACCATATGCAGCACCAAATTTCTAAGAAATGCCATTTAGGCCAAGGTTACATTAAGAAAGCCACTTACTGATAGCCAATAGTAATTTAGCTGTCCAGGGATGAAAAACTTTCCCAGCAAACAGCACACCGGACGGTAAAAATGCTGTCAAAAACGGACGGACGGACAGTAGTTCGTGCTGGACGACGAGAAGTTAAGTGTACGAGAAATTATGGTGAATGAATACATCAGTGACTGTGAAATAATTTTAACTGAGATAAAAATAAAAAGAATATTAATTGTGAGTGAAAATAAGATTAAAAGCTTACTGATAATTTATACAAAAAAATAAAGTTTTAAGTGAGATTTTAAATAACAACTGTGTGTTCATTTACGCCGAAAAACATAAAGGGAAAATTGTGCTCATCCTAATGACAATACCAAAAATGTAAAAAAAATATTATAATAAATGTAATTTGAGTCTTTTTCATCTTACTGCATATTTGTTGTTTTCTTGTAGGACATATTTCACAGCATCTTTGCTCTATCTTCAGCTTGTACAGACTGATGATCTTTAAGTTGTCGACCCTAGGTGTCTACTTCTGATCCCTCTTTTTGTGGTCCAAAGAACTAGCGTATTAAATTTCTCTCCCCGGGAATTTCAAAATTCATTATTCTCCCCTTGTTCTTCTGGATGTAAACCATATGGAGAGAAAAACTATACGCTTGCATAAGTGAATCGGAACGTGTGTACCAAGCATGTTGCCGACTGGCACAAGTAAACATCAGTCCGAGAAGTTCTCCTCAACTTTTAAAATATTCGTTGTAGGCCTTACGGGACTAGTCCCATCATCAGCAGAACCTAGGTCTGTTTTCACTGACTCTGAATATTTTAAAAGTTGAGCAAACGGACCCACAAGGTAAATCATTTTATAATTTCAATATTGAAATAAACAGAAAAATAAAATAATAAAGCTACAGAAATTAAATATTTACGATTTGTGGCAGGATATAGCCTAATTTAATGGATAAAAAACGAAGTGAACTATTCATAAAAAACTATAAATATTCAGTTGACAGATAGAGTAGAAGAGTGTAGGAGAAAATGTTATGAACATGTCTGCAGAATGGATACCAACGGATTACCTTAGAAAAGTCTGAACTGTCAACCAAGAGAAGGAAAAAGAGATCGAGAACGCCCACGAAAGAGATGGACACTTGGAGCCGAAACGAACCAATAAGTCTGCTTGTCCGGCGACGTGGTTTATGACCCTGCTCTAGTGAGGAACCATCCTCATGTCATCCATACCTTCTACGGTAATTCCGGCTAGACACTTAAGCCGCGAGACACGCAACGACTAAGAAACTAAATCATTAATGAACATCGCAATGGTATTCGGCCGCCAAGGGACCTCAACTGGTTCCCTAAGATGCGGCACACTAGGCAATGCTGGTCATTGCCACATCTAAGTACAGTACAATTCAGTGAACCAATAAGGTTTAATCTTTATGAGAAGAAGAAAGAAGAAGAAGAAGAAGAAGAATTTCAATATTGTGAAATGTTCATCAAACCCTATTAAATCGAAACCGAAAATGATTACCAAAAAAATATATAGTCCTTATGAGAACCCTGCCCACCGCTGTGGTCTCGAGGTGGCGTGCTGCCTTGTCACGCAGCGGGCCCGGGTTCGATTCCCGGTAGGTACAGGATCCTGGGTGAGGTTTTTCGTGGTTTTTTCTCACCTGTAAGACAAATGTCAGGAAGCTTAGGGCCCAACGGTCCCCGAAAAAACCATCCGGCCGTCATCATAATTATCATCATCCTTCACCGGTGTGGAATGCAAAGGGGAAGCTACCACACCTATAATTCCCTAGTAAAGCTTCGAAGCAAGGCATGAAATTGCTATGATTGCCAGTGAAAGACCTGCCCTCGGGTAGAATTACTATGGATGGATGTTAATCCTTTAGCGGCTGCAATTTGTTTGCTTTTCATAATGAAACTCGGTATATAGGTCTACCATTGAAATAAAATGACAAAGACATTGTCAAAAATCACCTAAATCCGACCATTAGGAGAGGAGGTTTATCTGGTTGCCGAAATTTAAAAATCGCTCTAGCGGCCGCCGCATTTGTTTTCTCATAATCAAACATGGATGTAATATTTTAATAATATAGGTAGTATATAATGCATTAAACAGCAAAATCAGAACAATTAGAAGTGGGAGTAACCTGAAAGCTGAAATAAATAAAAAAAAAAGTAAAACATTTACGCCAATATTCTACAGGCGCAATTTTTTTCTTAGCAATAATACGATTTGTCAAAAGAAATATACACCGTGTCCATAGAGTCTTTCCAACATTACACACTTCCTTCTTTTTCTTCTTCTTCTTCCTTTCCAGGATTATGTCAATGCGACCTGTTCCGGTCTCAAGTCCATCGTTTCCTTGGCCGTCCCAAAGATATTTTTCCATGTGGTTTGTAGGTATTGATCCTTTTGGGTAATCTTGTATTGTCCATTCTGTCTAAATGTTCTTTCATTGGTATTTGTGCTCTTCTAGTTTATCGAGTATTGAAAATATCTCCAGTTCATTTCTTATTGATTCATTATGTAATCTATCCATGCGTTTACACATCGTTCACAAATCTTAAAAATTCCATTTCAGTGGCTTTAATGTGTGAGATATCTATTTTTCTAAGTACCCAAGATTCAGATCCATATGAAAGAACAGAACAGTCATAATTTATAAAACTTGAGCTGAGCTTCTCTTCGAGTCTTTCGGAGGATTCTTCTTATGGTGCCACACATCATTTGATATCGTTTTAATTTATTATGTGTATCCCAATCATAGCTATATGTTATATCTGAACCAGGATAGTTAAAGTGTGCTATCTGTTCTATTATTTCATTATTGATTACTAATTTTGCGGTGACCGGCACTTTGCCGTGAAAAGCCATAATTTTAGTTTTTTGAAGCTGAGACTTTGAGATTATTTAGAGTCCTAATTGATTCAACGTGTAAATGGCTCTTTGTAAATCATCCTCTGACTTCTGTATAATTACTAGATCGTCTGCATACATTAAAATATACATTTCCTTATTAATTTGTATTCCTATTGGACTGATTTGTTCCATTTTCGTATAACCACGTCAAAATATATATTAAACAATGTAAGTGATAATGTACACCCTTGTCGAACTCCTTGATTAAAAGAACTTCCTACAAGATGAAAACTATAAACGTTAGAGTTGTGTGGTATTTGGCAGATGCAAGACAAACTCTCAAAATTCGTGAAGCAATGTCACTGTACTTCCACATGTGCACCTCCTGTCGCTCGCAAAACATCTAATACAGTAGATATGGTACAATGTGTCTATTCATTAGGTACCATAAAACATATTGCGCTTTTCCTGGTTTGACTTCATTGTTGGTTATACCTAAAACAAACAAAAACACTTTGAGAGTTTGTCTTGCATCTGCCACAAACCGCACAACTCTAACTTTTATAGTTTTCATCTTAAAGGAAGTCGTAATGTTGGAAAGACTTTATGGACACGGTGTATATTCCGTAAACTAGACAAATCTGACCATACATTCGAGTTGTTGGGAAATTCGCTTAGCTTACGCAATTCCTGCGTGACGAATTTCGTTATTTTTTTTTTATTAGGAATATTCCACACTACATTGATTTCTCTTTCAACCCCAAGTGATTTGTCGCCAAAGGTTCCTGTGTAAAGCACATTCTTCCCTCAAATCTCTTGCTTCCATACTTCTCCTCACTCCATCTATCCAACATTCTCTAGTTCTGCCTCTTCCACTTCTTCTTTTAACTTTCCAATTTAGGATCTTCTTTGGTATTCTCTCTTGTTCCATTCTTATGAGGCGTCCATACATTTCAATATTTTTCTTCTAGTTTTTCTAATATGTTTTTGACTAATTTTATACACCGATTAAAACAAACTTTTGTATTAAGTATAGTCTCTATTTAAGAGGAAGGGTTGTAAAAACGTATTGATATTCTTGTGAAGTGTTCGACGTGTAATGGATTTAGTTTTCAACTCGGTAAAACAGTTTAAAACTACATTTTCAATTAAACTTATGAATATTAATAACACGTTACTGGGAGCGGTTCCTAACTCTGCTACTTTTTAATAGCAACTCTATTACGTGGTTTTTTTTTTACCTCTACTAGCCGAATTCTGAAGGATTTGGAGCTACTGATGTTGTTCTCATGAAAATACTGTTGAAAATTATTTTATATATCTATATCGACTCTACATAGTAAACACCGAAAATATTTTATATATACAGT
>JASPKZ010010634.1:0-85059 GCA_030220185.1 Diploptera punctata | reverse complement strand
TACCCCACAAAGAATTTAAAACATTAATCGGCTATAAAAATATTAATAAAGGAAGAACATTTATTTTTATTTCACTATTTTCAATCATTATATTTAATAACTTTCTAGCGTCTGGTACTCATTTTCGTTAGAGGCTGAGTCGAGCCAAGGTCCATGGTGCTACCAGAAGGTTTGGGTCAGTTTAAAAATCCTGTTTGAAGTATTTTGGACGGTAGAGTTAACATATTCCGACTCAGGAGTTTCTTCTTCCGTCTAACTTATTTTCAAATTTTATCAGACATGTCATCGATTCACATATGTTGATCTCCAATTATTAACACAGTTTCATTCTAAGTGACAATTTATTGACTATTTAACTCATGCCCGGAATGGGAGTCATGACCAATCACATTTCAATGATTTTTTTATTTACAACCAATCACAGTCGTGTTTCGCCTCGAATTTGTCAACTAAAGTTTATCATATTGAAGAAAGCACCTCCATTTTAACATTCTGAATAGGTCATAGCATTACTTTGCATTGACTGACTCTCTAAGAAATGCGGCTACCAGATTGTATATATAATGCATGAATGTCAGCAGATAGCGCTTGCGGGAGATAGTATAAAAACATTTGTAGCAATTGATCATACCACAAAAAAGAAACCATTGTTTGCACTTTCTTAAACGAAATATTTTCCAGGAAATGACGCAGAAAAATATAATTAACATATTTACATTGTAGGATATCAGAAATTAATTAATACCTATAATGTTGGTTATAAATTTCTCTACTAGGGTGCATTATTACAATATTGCGATCATTTGGCAATAAATAATATGATCTGGTTGCAGTGATGAACAAAAGAAGCAAATGAAGCGTGCCAATCGCGTCTCATTTGTTTTCAACATCACCGTTTACATTATATATATATATATATATATATATATATATATATATATATATATATATTAAAATAACTATAGTTGGATATTGATTTGTGAGTGAATAGCTTAATTTTATTCGCTAAATCGTCCTAACAAATGCCACTCTTGATTTCCAAATTCTCTAGATAAATTCACTCCTCACTTCGTGAATCGTGATTTTATGGATAATTTGGAAATCACTCGTGGCATTACTTATGAAAAATGTTCTTTCAATGTTTAATTTTTAACATTTAGGAGTATCTGCTAGTAATCAAGAATTATCTTGAAAATATTTAATGTTATGTTTAATTTATAGGTGCTACAACATGTACACTAATAATTCGGTTTGGAATATTAGATTGTATTATTATAATGTGCAGTCATCTGTTTTCTATTAAATGTGGTCTGATAAATATATCAACTTGTAATATAATATAAAAATGTAGAATTTTCTCTAGTACAACACTATACTCTTTGCCGGAAGATAACAAAGCTTCATGTCTCTGTTATGTCACAATTTATCTTCATGAATACATTTTCTCGGCAAGACAGAAAGATTTGTCTGCGTGCACCATTCTATCTCTTCTCCTTATTCAAAATATATATCTCAACTTGCATGTTCTAACCTAAAATAACGACTATACACTCGGTAAAGAAAAATATAAAATATCCTCAATACAACTAGGGCAACACCTTGGTTTCCTTAAAAAAATAATTTAATATATTAGACTATTTAACTCATGCCACAAATGCTAGTCAATGACCATCACGTTTCAATGAATGTTGTTTTACAACCATGACAGTCGTGTTTCACCTCGCTCTTTATCGATTTCTCTTTATCAGCTCCTGCTTTTATGATAAAGAAAGCTCCTCCTTTTTAATGTTCTGAACTGGTCAAAGCTTTATTTTTCTCCAACAAATACATTGAATATAGCAAATAATGAAAAGGTTCCTTGATTTTACTGAGTTGTTTACTAAAAAAAATGAATAACTCGTAACGTTGATTATGATATAATGTTTGATGTGTTTCATTATTTCTCCACTTGGGTGCACTCTTACAATATTGCGATCTTATTTGGCAGCAGTGAATGAACATAACCTCACATTTCTGATATGTTTTCAAACATCGCCGTTTACATTAAATATATAAATATTTTAAAATAACTATAGTTAAACAATGATATGTGAGTAAACAGCTTAATTTTATTCCTTAAATAGTCCTAACAAAGCCACTCTTGATTTCCAAATTCTCTAGATAAATTCGTGAGGAGTGAATTAATCGATAATTTGGAAATCACTCGTGGCATTACTTATGATAATTAAAAACTCATATTGATATTTATTCACAACATCATATTCATAAAAAGACTGATGATTAATGACCAATAAATTGACTCAGACTGCGGCGATTGAGATTGGTATTAAAAAAGTTTCGATTTCAAATTCCGATACCAATTAACTGTTTTAGATGTTTTTTTCTGTTTATCTCAATTATCAATGTAAATACTACGATGGAATTATATTATCATTAATGTTATTAGGTCCCATATCACTTATAGTCAAACAAAACTAATACAGGCGAGTTAGACATAGCCAGTTGGTAGTGTACATATCCAAGGATCCGAGATGCGATATAACCAAAAATATTGAAGCGTCTTAAAATAAAATTGAAACGAAAATGAATAATGAGAATAAAATATGGGTATCAATTACAGTTTTCTATTAAAAACTTAAATATTTTCACAAAGATTGATTGTATATAGAAAATAGTGTCAATAAATAGGAATGACAGCTGGGAAAATGTTGAAGTCTATAACAAATGAAGATATGTGCATAATATTTGCTCCATTGATACGAGTAGATACATCTTTGGTATATTTGATTAAGTCTCGGGGTACACTAGAGAGTTCAAGCATCGAGAATAATCTATATAATTTCATGTGACTTTGGAATCTTCATTCCATACCCCCAATTGATTCTTGTTCTTCCTCTTGAAGAATATCTCCATTCCTCTGTTAGAGCATCGTCATGCTGAAGTAGGATTTCGCTCGGATGTGTCTTATTTTATTTTATAAAACCCCAAGTTAGGATTTTTATGCCTCGAGAAAAGTCACGTGTATGAATGAATAGTGCATTTTATTTTGCATGTTAGTGTTATTTCGGAGATGATCTGATATCTAGATTATCGCTCATCCGTATAGGCGCTCTATATCCTTTTGTTCTTAAAAAACAATATACATGTGATGCAGAGTTAACAATAATATCCTTAGAGATCAAGACACTTGGAGTGGATGCACATAATTGTTTATAAATGGACAATTTAAATTTAACATAAACCGGCAGAGGAACATCCTTCCAAATTAACCCTACTCCATTTTTTTACACCTTGGCAAAAAATTCTGTTCTTGACCAGGTTCAGACCCCAAAATCTAGTATTTAGAAATGAACATAGTGAAAAATCTATGTTACCATAAAAGTTTCCTTCTGTTTTATAAAAAAAAAGTATCTGTCTGTTGGATTATTTATTTGAATTTTCTAATTAAAACACATCTTTTAACCCTTAAATTGGCAAAATAGAAATGTATCATGTCAGTTATTAAATGTATCGGACAGAATGAAAACAAAGTCATGCATGTATTATTAGGTATATTGTGTAATTCCACACACATTTAGTAATTTTTACAAGTATATTTTCTTCTGTTTTATTAGAAATATTAAACAAATTAAGCAATTGATGCATCCTATAGTATACATTGCCAATTTAAGAGTTAACGGTAAGTAGTTAGTTACAAATAATGTTTCTGCACCGTTCTGATTGGCATGACAGGTTGTATCCTTCGAATTCCAGCTGCAGCAAAGAGGGGGTTAGGTTCAGGAGCAATTAGAGTCTCTATGGATAAACGAAAAGCTATTTCATGTGGTTAAATAGCTCTACTCGGTTAAGAAAACTGATACCAAGTTTAAGAGATTATCCCACTAAAGCCGTATGACTCTCTGTACTGTTACCTGTTGGCTAATTAGAGCAGCACTTTTAGTTGGGCGGAGCTCTTTGGAACTGTTGCGACAGCATATTTATTTTTATTCATTTAGTGACAAAAATTAAACTTCCAAATATAAAAATTAAGTTTTTATGTATAGGAATGATTTTTCTCATTTTTATATAAATTGGGATAAAATTGTCTGTAGAATTTAAAAAATAAATTATGTTTTGTTTGGTAAGTGTGAAACTGATCATTTAATGTAATACAATTCAACCATGTTATTCTACTTCCGTTGGAAATTACTAGTGTTAGAAGGGAGATGCACTGCTGTAACAATTTTCTGGTGTATGAAACCAACAGGATTGAGTGCACTTTCCTAACTTCAACCTCTAACCCTCTTGTGGTAAAGCCGCTGGCAACCATTTCCCCTAATCCAATATTCAGAATCCATAACCCGAATATCAATTCTCCCCAAATGCAGATTTACATTTACTATTCCAGTTTCCAAAATGATCAATATACACCCATGGCCCTTAAGTATTTCTAACATTCGCGTAAACCTTTAATTATATCAATTTAAAGAGAGAAAAGCGATGTAAAGCAGTGTAATAGATACTAATCGTTATTGTCTTCTTCGGAAACTTTAAACACGTATTGGTACAATGGCTATCCTAACATCAATCCAGTTTTCGGTTAAGAGAGTGGTGACTATTACATTGGTTTCAGCTCACTTTTTTCTCTTTAAGGTCCAACTGACTTGAATTACAGTTAACTACTATTAATAAAACAACTCAAGTTAATGGTTGTTTGCGTTGCATAAAATGACCTTATATTACTTTGATTTGTACTACGTAATATATACCAACATAGCTAAATAAGCGAGAAAATCGTATGTTTAGAGAATTGTTGTTTACTAATGACTATCTAACTCATGCCCCAAATGGCAGTCAATGTCCAATCGCATTTCAATGAATTTTGATTTACAACCAATCTCAGTCTTTTTTAACTCGATTTTATCACTTTCGTTTAAAGAAGTGGCTCCCAGATTGTATATATAGTGCACGAATGTTACCAGATTCTGCTTGCGAGATATAATAGAAAAACATTCGTAGCAATTGATTATGCTACAAAAAAAACACTGTTTGCACTTCCTTAAACGTATTATTTCCCAAGATTAACGTTGCAGAAAAATATAATTGACATATTTAGATCATAGGACATCAACCTGTAATGGTGTGTTTCATTTGTTCTCCACTAGGATGCATTCTTACAATATTGCGATTCTATTTGGCAATAAATATGATCTGGTTGCAGTAATGAACAAATGAAACATAACGTTTCTCGTTTGTTTTCAAACATCGCCGTTTACATTAAATGTACAATTATTTTAAAAGTAACTATATTTAAGTAATGATTTATCTTTAATTACGGTAGATACAGCGAATTTTAAATTTTCGCTTCAGGTGAATCCCCACCTTTACTCTTTTTTTTAAATTGAATTCTATATGCCTGGTTTTTCCCCGAAGAGAAACACTGCGGGCGTTAAAACACATATACGATATGCACACACACACACACACACATACATTTTTGTTATGATAATTTCAGGTGTCTACTGAGTAGGAACGTTGAACATATGTATTTTTTTTCAAAGTATTTTCACAGAACATCCTCAATGGTTTCATTCCTTCGGAATTCTCTAGAACAAGCGGATAGAAAACCTAATAAAAATAATAGATATATCATACCTAATCATGAAATACCGATCTTCAGGAAAACAAGGTGAAGACCGCTGACTGAAGTGATTCATACGATTTATCTGAAAAACGGAACTGGCCACTAGGTCTAAATCTTGTTTACATTATGATCAAAATAAATATATAAATAAATAAAAATAGTGTCCTGTCTAAATTGACGAAAAATAAACTGTCTCCCATTTTATCAATAAAAGAGTTCATTTTTTTAAATACTGGAATCGACTATTGTATTAAAATCAAGAAGTCAGTAGTTTAGTAAGCTTTAATTTGCGACAATACATAACTTACATCTTTACTTTCGGTAAAACAAAATATTTAGATAATTTCCACCCTTCCTTAGTAATTATGTCCGACGGCAGGTCTTTCAATACAATCATAGCATTTTCATGCTATGCTTTGCACCTTTACTAGGCAATTGTAGGTGTGGTAGCTTCCTGTTGCTTTCCACACCCGTGAGGGATGATGATGATGGCCGGATGATTTTCGGGGACCATTGGCTCTAAGCTTCCTGACATTTGTCTTACAGGTAAGGAATATAAAAATATATTTTAAAATGTATTAAGATATGTAAATATGAGTTTATATTAAATACATGAAGATACTAATCTTATACGTAGGTAAATCATCCTTATTTACTGACTAATTATTATATGTTAAATGGTACAATGCTTGCAATATTTAATGACGGCCCTGCAATGGGCATAAATATTTTTATTATTAAGAAACATACGTGCCACAATACATTATACTTATTGTAAATTATATGTTTAGAATACACTATCACTAACCAATATAAAGAAACTGAGTAGGTGAGAATGAGATATAAATATTCTATACATTATACTTTTGAGGAAATGAGATATTTTTCCCCTTTTTTTTTTACTCTAAAATCATTAAGTTATAAAAATTAGGATCATATCATGTTTATATATAGATAACAGCATTCCATTACAAAAGACAATGGAACAATGGAATATTGCTTGGTTCAATTCTTGGAAAGGCATAATCTGCTTATATAATTTCAACAAAGTTTTTGCCCCTTAGGATGAATTGAACCACTTGATTTTGCATTGTGACAAAAAGTTGCACGTACTAGTAACAGAAGCACATCCCCTCATGTCTCTTTAAAAAAATAAGCAAACACATGAGCACCTGCATTCTTTAAACGTTTAGCATGAAATACAATGCCTGTGTACATCTTAGAGTTGGACAAACCATGGAATTCGGACATTTTAACAAATTCCTCCTATTGTATGAATTTCAGACTTCTAATATGTTGTAATGTAATTCCCTTTCCGGTAACCTACAAAAACTTAATTTGAGCATTTTTTTTTTTTGAGATTTGATATATTCAAATTTTCATAAAACAATGGCTTGCATAAAATATTTCTACGTGGTGAAGCAGACATAAATTTCTCGGAATGTAACAAAAAGCAAGTATTATAAATATCAGGGTATATGCATATTATAAAATAAAATCTATTAAACTATAATACTTAAATCTATAACGTGCTAACATAATCTCCCCATCAACTAGTCGTGTTTTATATAACATCAGCAATTTTTCATGAATAGAATTCCTCATATTCTTTTTTCGTATCCTAACTATCGATTTGTTTACTTACTTACTTACTCACTGGCACTATCGAACCCGTAGGTTCATGGCCGCACGGACATAAGCTCTCCATACATCCCTATCCTGAGCTAATGCTTTCCAATCATTCCCTGTATAATCTACTTCCCTCAAATCATAGTTAATGTTGTTCTCCCACCTCATTCTTGGTCTACCAACTGGGCGTTTTCCTTCTGGCTTTCCTACAAGAAGTTTCCATGCACGTCTTTCATTCCCCATACGCGTGTTTGGTATTATTTTTTCCATATCTTCATTACATTCTTCTATATTTCTTTTTGGTACGGTGCGGTAGTTCAAAATATGCATCCAAAACCCCTCTCCATGATTAATACAGGTATTACTACAAATCCTGCACGTCATGCTGTACATCATGCTGCTCGGGACGGCCAGGTAACGATCGTAGTTTGTCTATCAAACTTACCAGTATATACAAACTTTTAATACTTACTATTTATTAAAGTAATGAAATTAAACATAATATAAAATAAATGACTTATGTTTCAAGAATTAAAAATGTTTTACGGATTCGTTCCGAAACATCTCAACTCATCCGTTTTCAGTTTGGTGGAGTTTTAAGGTCTCAAAGGACTAAAAATGTGTCTCTGTTAATACTCGTCCGAAATACTTCCATTCTTTCGCTCGGTAACTCCTCGCGTCACAATTTTTCACTGTGACTAATGTAATTTCACTCAAACACTTACTAAGTAGAGAATATTTTTCTTGTAATTATTACACGAATGTTCGTTGGAGGACTGATTCATTTTGAAATTAAACTAACCGAAAAAAACACACAGATTTCAACACTATATACCAATTTAAAATGCAGAAGATGAAACATTGATTTTGAAAGGCCTCCATATTGGAACTATTTAATAATTTAGTTGAGGACGACTGACATACCAGGTATCAATTTTATATTTAACATCTTATTACATAACCTCAACGGTGCTTTAATATGTTTTTTAAAAATGTTAAGTACTTGAAATCAAAAATAAAGTGTATTTTTTTAACTTCAAAGTTTTTTATAAGTCTCCAAAATTTATATTTTTATAACATACTCCTTGAAATTGAATCATTTTATTAATCTTCAATTTTAACCTTCAGACTACTAACTATATTTACTTTTACACCAATAAGTCATGCATTAGTTAACTCTTCTTACTCAAACCAAATTCATTTCAATTATTACCGGATTAACTTCACATTAATTTTGATTTGTTATGTCTTATTTTTGGAAAATGTATCATTAGACATCCTTGGATGCCTACAGTTTCAACTTGAAGGCAAAACACGCCATTTCGCACTTTTCGTTCGTTATCATCTTAATCGACGTTTGGATTCAGAAGTAGACAGGCCAAGACGGCCCGAGTCCCTGTTTTTTTTATGATTAACAGGTTCTAAAGGTAAGCAACATCTTCCTGTATGCAATATTAAGTTTTATTATATTCTTCCATTCACCTTTATCCTTTCAGTCACCATCCTGTAGTTCCCTACCCTTCATCAAATTCATAATTCCCTCTATGCATGTCTTCTTAGGTCTCCCTCCAATTTTCCTCCGATTTTGAATCCACTCCGAACTTTTTTCCACAACAATTTCCCAATAAAAATGTTAAATGTTTCTACTAACTACTATGATCTATTCACTTCAATTTCCTAAATTTAACAACACTGATTTTATTAGGCGAACGATACAATTATGGAATATATGCTACCATGATATATTCATCATTAATAAGTTTTAGTTATAAACAGGTTTACAATGTAATAAAACATCTACCTATGCCCAAAGCTTTTCAAAATTTTAATCTTCTTTCTCAATTCTTCTCTATCTTCCCATTCCATTTCTTCCAGACCTAGCTCCCTCATACCATCTTCTTACATCATCCATCCATTTAAACCTAGGTCGACCTCGCTTTCCTTTCCCAGGTGGAATCCATTTCAAAGCTTGTCTGGGTAAACTTCTCTCTGGCATTCTACGTATATGACCATACCAGTCTAGTTTTTTGTATCTCACAAAATCTAATACTGAATTTTGGACTTCAATTTGTTGTCTGATGATGGTATTTATATTTTTTTTCAATTTAGAATGTCTAGTTGAGCGTCGAAAAAATCAATATCAATAGACATAAGCTTCAAACTCAATTTTTTATTAAATTGTATTTAATACGTAAACTGAATTTCTACAGAGAACATTTTTTTGTCACAGCAATAACCATACAATGTCCGTTGGTTACAACCAAAATGAGTACATGCGATATGACATGGTGTAAAGTCTCTATAAATCATAATTGGTAGAAAACATTTTTAAAATAAGAAAAATTTATGTTTATTTTACTTGGTGTCATAAGTGGAGATCTCCTCTACTATTTAAGTTTGTACTAGTGCATGCCATCATATCTTTAGAGGATGAAGAAGGCCTACAATTCAATGGTTATAATAAGCCGTTAGTTTATGCTGATGATGTAGTACTATTGGGCAACAGCGAGGAGATACTAAAGGCCAACACGCATACGCTAAACTATTGAGTAACACTAAGGAATTGGAACTGGAAGTAAATATCAATAAAACGAAATAATTATATGGTCACACATAGAAATACATTATATAATGGAAACAGACATCTAATGACAAATTAGGGACATTTTGTGGAGGTGGCAGAAATCAAATCGTAGGAACAATAATCACAAACAGAAATGAGATGCACAAAGAAATTAAATATAGGCTCAATTCTGGAAATGCGTGCTATTATGCATTACAGATACTCTTGACGTCCCAACTCCTTTCAGAAAACGTTAAACTGAAAATATATAAAACTATTATTCTATCAGTTATATTATATGTATGCGAAACATGGACTCTTACTTTAAGGGAGGAAAGGAGATTACGATTATTTGAGAATAAAGTTCTTATGAAAATTTTTGGAACAAAGAGAGATAGACAGGTGAATGCAGAAGACTACATAACAGTGAACTACGTGGTCTTTATAGGAAGCTATAATTATGTAATGAGAACAGTTAAGTCTCGTATACTGTGATGGGCAGGACCAAAAATGAGGTGGGAGAATAACATTAAGTATGATTTGAGGGAAGTAGATTATACAGAGGATAATTGGAAAACATGAGCTCAGGATAGGGATGTCTTATGTCCGCACGGCCATGAACCTCCGGATTCGATATTGCCAGTGAGTCGTAGTCATAAGTAACAAATGATCTAAAGCCGCATGTAAAATAATGTTTCATCGTTTGATTAATAAAGAATGTGGATACATTTTTAAATGCTGATAAAGGAATTCAGAAATTTTAATCTCTCCTCTTTAAAAGCAGACAGAAAGGAAGCAGAGGAAAAGAAGGGAAGTTTCCTGCATGTTCAAACTCGGCTCGAGAAAGCACTATGAGACATTCCGCTCAGTTAGATCAAATGATGATATACTCTAGTAGTAGTAAAAAGAATTTTAGCGTTTCCGAATGCCTGTAAATTACAGTATAAAAAGTTTCGAATTTATTATATTGTTTGTTCTCTGTAAGATTTTGCCGTGAATTGACTATATTTAGTGGATTCAGGTGACCGTGACATTTCATATGCTTTTGCCAACTTGGAACCATAATGTATAGCCGGTCATATACAGCGCAGTTTACTTAATATTATGTTATTTAATCAATACTCACTTAGATCAATAAAATATGCACTGATTAATTTGTGGAAAGACAGATCCGAAGAGCTAAGACATGAAAATGGTTACTCACTGACTAGTATAAAATGACAGTACAGTAAAATTCGCGGGGGATATGTTCCGCAAATATACCGCGAATACAGAAACCGCGAATAAGGAATGGTAATATATATATATATATATATATATATATATATATATATATATATATCCTATATATATATAGGAGATACGTTTCAAGGTTCCAAAATAAAATAAAAAATTATCAAAATAAAAGCAATAAATGAGAATTTTTGAACAATTTCTATTATTAATTATTACTGTCAGGCTTACGCAAGGGCTTAAAAAACTTTGTAGTTTTGTTCCTGTTTTGCTGCTTGTAAAAGTTCTTCCAATTCAAATTGATATTCAGCTGTGAATTCAGTGAGAGAATTCCTTATTTTGTCTTCGGATTTCTTGATGAATCGTACAGTTGATTCATTAACATTGAAACGGTGTGATACAGACGCAAACGACTCGCCAACAAGTAAACGGCAAAGTATTTATATTTTTACCTTAAGCGACAACACTACTTTTTTCCACTTCGGAAACTAAATTTTCTTTCCTTTTACTCGACATTATAAATTGGCGACAATCAAAATTATTACAACGAATGACAAGTAGGAATACATGTTGTAATACAACACCGATCGTAGCGAGGGCGGCATGTGAAATACGACGTGAAATACAACGACCTTTAGGCTTAATGGCAATAAAGTTTGTTTTACTTCGATATTAATTTGTACATTTGGTTTGATTCGCTCTTTGTAAAAGCTACCTTGTCACGTGCCTACAGTAAAAAAAAGTTGCCGATGCGTTAATAAAGGTTACTAATGATTTTAATATACCGACTGGATCCGCGAATAAAGACATTTTAAGCCGCGAATACAGGAAATGTCACAATTTTGTAACCCGCGAATAATGAAAACACGAATAAAGGAACCGCTATTATGGACCTTTCACTGTAGAGTAAAATGAATAAGACAGTTACCCTGCCGTAGCCCCTCAACCTTAGTTTTAGTTTTGTTAACTGGATGCCCGTACTTTTCACCTATAAAGTAGATACTAAGTTGACCTCACGATGCTGATTAGACTCGTTATTTATATAATACTAGTTAATACCCGGCGTGCGCTGCTACGCCTAAATAAATGAAAATTAATGTGCTTTTATGTTTAGTTGAATAAGTGGGAAGAAAAATAATTATAAATTTATATTTTTTAGATACCCCATCTTCGTAGCATCAATGAAAGACAAAAATGGTTTTTTTTGTGAGTTATCCGTAAGAGATAAACATAAGCTGTCGCCGACTTTTTTTTAGAGCTTTTTGATATATTCAATTATGTGTACATTAATTTTGTGTATTTGTTATGGTTTAGGCAACGTAAACCATTTTAGCGTAGAAAGAGCTACTTTTTTTACGTTTTCCACTACAAAGGGCAATTTTTTAAGGGTGTAGGATTTGAGTATCACAACTCTCTTATAGTCTATGTTCATCCTGGGAATCTCATGAATATTTCGCAAAAAAACCTTCAAAATCGGATCAACGGTATGGCCGCGCATAAAGTACAAACAAACATTTTTATTTATTAGATATTAATTACATAAGTAACAGAACTCATTTAAGAAAACTAAAATTAATATTCAGGGACAATATGACGCTAAGTGAATCCCTTTATTTTCAAGTGCCAGCCAGCTACTAATTCAATTTGCGTTTGTTTCTTCGGGACTGGCGTGTAGCGGACTTAACTTGGGTATTTTAAAAATAGTATTTCATTAATTACAGATATGATATACCTACAGTTCCAATCCATTGAAAGAGTGTTTTTTCTCTCACTTTAGTTACTTTTACGTGTCACACGACACCCGGCCTTGCAGTGGCACGACCTGTCTAGAGAGGGATTTTAACTATGGATCACACACATATATTTTTTGATCACATAAGGTTAAAATTGTAATTGTCGAAAAAAACGTAAGGTATACTACATTTCTTACTAAAGTATTAAAACACCCGTTATGAAACATATTTACAATCACTTTTTGTTTGTTCGTAGAAAATAAATATTTGAGAAAACATAACTTTTAGAAAATATTTTCTTCTTCTTTCCTGTAGTTTCTAAGTGGAGCGTAGGACAGCAGTAAAGTTCCTTCAGCATACTCTGTTTTCAGCCAGTCATTTCACTTGTTTCCAGCTTTTCCCTCTTTCCTTTGCTTCCTCCTCTACCGATCGCCTCCATGTTTTCCTAGGTCGTCCCCTCTTTCTTACTACTTTGCGGGTTCTAATCTAGTGCAGTCTTCTAGATGGCTTCGTCTGGTTTCCTATCCAATTCCACTTTCTTTGTTTTACTCCTTATTTGATGACTTATTGGAGATTGGTTGGTTTTTCTCTACAGTTCTTTATTTGATATTATTTCCGGTCTTCTTACAGGTAAAATACGCCTCTGACGTGTGTTTACAAAGGTCTGCATTTTTTATTTGTCGCTTCCGTAATTTTCCATGTTTCGCAACCATGGACGAAGACTGATTTTAAGTTGGTGTTGAACAGTCTGTTTTGTCTTCAAAGCGATGTTCTTGTTTTTTTCATATGGGGTATAACTGCGCAAATACTCCATTTGCTAGACAAATCCGTCATTTTATATCTTCTTCTGCTCCTCCTGTTTTTGTAACCATACTTCCTAAATATATGGAGGTATCAATTCTTCATTTTCAACATCATTTACTTTTAAATTATTTTGTTGGTTACAATTTATCCTCATCTAGTAAATATCATACTAAAGCAATTTAATAACCTATAAAATATAATGTATTGTTACGAAACGCATCCTTTATCAGATTTTATTTATTCTTTAATTGTAAATACTTTAATGTCTAAGGTAATATTGTATATTTTCAGTGCTTTGTTGGGGAAAATATTTGGGGGTATCAAAGTCTCTCCACACAAACATAATACTAGTATATGGAAAAAGAGTTTTTAAAGACATTGTGACAAAACTCTATATATAGATGCCTCCGGAAATATTATCCACCCCAAATATCCCCCCCCCCCAAGTTTCACACCGAACTAACACCGTATCTAAAATGTTTGTAACATGGAATCTGTAATTATATTTTTATTTACATGTTTTTCTATAGAAGAGCGCTGATTTTAATTTAAAAAACCATGAGTTATTATTTATGGGTAGGCACATTGAAAGGAAATTTCAACTCAGCAATAGGCGTGATTACATATAAAACCGTAGAAATAGCCAGTAAGTTTGGAAGGCTCCGGAATTTGAACCCGTAACTTCTACTTCTCGAAAACAAGTTTAAAATATTCCAGTTCTAGTCAACTTGAAAATATTTATTAATTTATTTAATGCAGAGCACTAACTTGAAAACACCAATTTGGCTCATATCATATTACTTATCTAGTGAATAAAACTGTACTTGTAACATAACCTAACAAATTGAAATAAATTCCTTTGAAAGAAAGATCCACGGCGTAAATTTCCAATAATGCCCTTATCCATCTACCATCCCATAAAAACCTGTATTAGGAGATGAAGATACGGACAATATTTGGAGAATACGTAATATTGTTCATACATTGTAACGGCTATACTTGGACAGGACCTATTCATTGAATGAAAAATGACCGCATCTAAAAAAACCTATTCATCATTATTGAAGGCAAGAAGCGAATGACTAAAGAATATGGAAGGATTCTGTGAATGGGAGGATAAGAATGATCTAGGAATGAGGAATTGAAACATAATTATATAGAAGAGTCAGATTTGAAGAAGAACAACGCTAGATATTGAGTTATAACTCCATGAAAAACTGAACTTGATTTTTTAGATCTTATTTTATGAATGTGTATGGTAGGGTATTTACATACAGATGTACCATCTACTTTACTATAGATCTAGTGCCATGGAGATTGTTATTAGAACAGCGGTTGCGTTTAAAATTCCCTCTAGACAATTGGATCCCAGGGGAACTACTTTAGCTTGTTCACTTACGTGCTGACATTGTTCTGAATCCTCTGTTAACAATGTGCACTAAGTTAAAGTCGTCCCCACTTGTTCATTAACAGACGGCACGAAGCAACGCGAATTAAGCGAGACTTGAAGCTGTCTACTATGGTGTGTACGATACAGTTATTTATTTTCAAAGCAGTTGCCATCTTCTATGTTTTCTGATGCAACGTTTATTCGTTTACTAATAATAAGAGGCGTCCTGGCTGTTCCTGAGGAGAAGTGGTGGCTGGCCACACCGAGATTTTTGGAGTTTTCATCGGAGATCTCCCGTTTTCCGAATTTCATCCCACCAAAAATCTCCATTGCTCTTTCCTCCACAAACATGTAATTTCATCTCCATTCATTCATTACGTATCATCTTTCACGGCCGCGGTGGTCTAGTGGTTATGCTCCTTGCCTCTGGTCCCGAGAGTCGCGGGTTCAAACCCGGCCGGGGTCGATGGATTTTTTAGGATGGAAAAATCCAAGGAACAAGTCCTCCAGGAGGGACTTTAAGCCGTGGGTCCCCGAGTTTGAAGATTTTCAGGCTCCTAAAAGATCCTTAAGCCTGAATTAAAAGGCCTCTAAGCAAAATTCACCGAATTTTCCCGTCCTAGTACTACCTTGATTTCCTATATGTAGCATGATGCGGAACGCTGACAACGGACCACTTAAATGACATCTATACGAAAACAAGTGTAACTAAATTAGTATGATTCAAATTCTTGCCTGTAGAGGGAGAGCGCCTAAATCTCTGTTAAGGGAAACACGGACTTACAAGATACAAGAAGATCATCTTTCACCTCATATAATGTTAGGTAAAAATTAGTCTGGTTTAGCAGATCACAGGTGTTTATATACTATGTGGTTGTGATCTAATGGGGTCATGCTCATGTATTTTCTCAAGTCTCTGAGCCTGTGTGTCAACTTAGAGCAGAATGGGGTCAAAGGAAGGGTTGTAGCCCCACCTCTAGGCCTTGGGCCGAGCCCAAATAAATGGCGGTATGAGTTATGTGTGTGAATCCTTGATGTGTCTGGAATCAGAAACACCATAACAGATTACATATCACCGTAGAATAGATTTTATCTTATTCATTCCATAAAGTAAAGATGTGTAATGCAAGGAACCTGAAGTAAGGTTTATGCGGTATTAACCCATTCGCTTCACGTTTAAATGCTCAATGCACTTCCCCACAAACCGGATTTAAGTTACCGTAAATTATATTGTCTATTTTCTCAGGCATTCAAAGCAAACAAAAGATAACGGTACTTGAGATCACAGTAAGGGCGAAGGCAAAAACACATTCCTCTACTGATCATAAATGTTAACAAAAAATTACCCTGCCAAGGGATGTACAGAATATTGCAAAATATATAACAGCAGTGTTAAGCGAATGTACCTCGTCTTCTGTGTTGAAGGTCATTTAACAGCCCGCGAGTCTACCTCGTCATTTGAAGCGAATGGATTGAAACCATTTCTGCTACCCAATCTAATAATTACGTGATGTTACACTGTGATATTATTCGATGACTGGCCATTTTTTAATGTAAAATTCTGAGGAAGATCCTGGGACCAGTTACAGTTAACAATGAGCGGAGAATAAAGACTAAAAATGGACTCAAACAGCTGTCTATGGATCTAATGAGTGGATTGCACAACTGAAGTCTATACGACGACCCCTGCTTTCCAGTTGTTTAACGCTTCCACAACAATGACAAAAAATGAAAATCTACACTTGTTAGCTGCATAATAGATATATGAATCATGACCTTGGTTTCATAACAATTTTCGTGGATTTTCAGTTGTTTTGTAGTTTTTTATGGAAACAAAAAATTGGAAAACCGGTGTTGTTGCTTAGACTTTGGTTGTGCAATACACTCATAAAAAATATGACGCCAAAGTAGGATATACGAATAGAATGGAAGTAAAGAGAGTAACTTATCAATATTTTGTTAATCAACTACAGGGAAAAAAACAATGGGGGAAACCTAAATTCAGATATCTACATGCTATGTTCAATGATATGAGGAAATTTTATATCACATGGAGGAGTATAAGATCTGCAGACAGAGATGACTGAAGGTCAGTTGAGGAGGCGAAGGTCTGCGCTGGTCTTCGCTTCTAATTAAGAAGAAAAATGTTACACTGTTATTTTCGTAATAATAAATTATCTTATAATTTAAGATCATATGTTCCTATGTAACTAACTCACTGGCACTATCATACCCGCAGATCCATGGCCACGCGGACATAAGTTCTCCATACATCCCTATCCTCAACTAATGTTTTCCAATCATTCCTGAATAAGCGACTTCCCTCAAATCATGGTTAATATTACTCTCCCACCTGATTATTGGCCTATCAACCGGGCGTTTTTAACCTCTGGTTTTCCTACAATAAGCTTCCATGCCCATGCCCAAGTTACCTAAGGGCCTATATAGAATATAAAATACCTAAATATATTTTTATTACGAATATTGCACAATACATTGTTTCTCCTTCAACCCAAAGTGATTTGCTGCCAGATATCTAACTTATATAAATAATAAAAATATAGAATTAATTAATTTTAACCATAAAATAATTCAGCGAATCCAGTTAAAAACGCTCGGAAGTTCAATAGACCCACCAAGGAGTGTGCTGGTTATCAGGAGGAGATTTTACATATCTCAGCGATGTTTTAGAAAGAATTTTGTCGTTTGAATGGTGGCCGAATAACGCTGGTCAACATAATTTTTGTCTCATGAGTACCAATAGTTGTACTTAATGCAGTTTTTTTATCGTGTTTTCAAATATGTATTCGGAATTTCTCCATCACCCACAGTTTTTATTTCAATTTCAATTAATGGATTTAAATAATTATGTTTTAATAAACTTTTTTCGTCCATTTGTCCATTGTAAAATAAAACCAAATGAGTTAACTCAGAAGATTTCAGCTATGGAAAAGAGATATTAAGGCAAATGGAATCCTAACATGCTGGCCGATTATTGTTGGACCATCAAGAGGGATGCTCCCACAGGCGAAATGTAGCAGAAAATCGTCATTTCTTACTTTCTATGTGAGTCCGAATGTTCGAATATTGTGTAGTTACGAATGTAGAAAATATTAAAGTGTTTGAAATAAATTCCTGTCTCTCGGAAACCTTGCGTGATGGAGAAATCCCGATATCATATTTGAATTCACGAGAAAAATAATATCAGAATCACATATTTTTCTTTGTGAGACTAAAAAAAAGTTTATTTTTTATTGCTCAGTGTAATAGGTGAAAATGTATGGATTTACCATCTAACCAGTTCTAACTTTCAGTGATTTATACTTATGGGGAAGACTTAAAAATCAGGTTCATAGGAGAAAAAAAACGTAAGATATTATTTGGACGGTATTAGCGCCAACATGCAAATATTGGAATAACCACCCCACAGCAACCATGTAAAAGTATAAAAGTTCAGCAAAAATGATCCAAGCAGCAGCTGCAACTTAGTGGAATCAAACACCATCTCATCTTCGTGTGTTATGAATAGCTTTACAAATATTCAATTATCTCAGTTCGCGTTTGTGACGCTTGGATCATCATTATTTAACCACCGTCCATTTCGCCTTACCACGTTCAACTGAATAATGAGTCGTCTGTTGCGTGACGTCACAGCATGGGTAACCTCTACAATTCAAGCAGTGAACTAATGTATTTATGTTTAGTTCTGGTGGAAATGTCCTAGAATATATTACTGTAGATGTTTTCTTGTTGTGCCAGTATATCATTGTTACTGTAGCATCGTCAGTAATTTTACTAATTTTACCTTGTTTTTACAGGCCTGTAATAGTTAAATGCATTTTCAGTTTTATAATGTAAATAGTTATGTTGGGGAAACGCCGTAGCGTAGCTGGTTAAGGCAATACGCTTACCTTAAGGTCGAAGGTTCTAGTCCCAGTGGGGTCAAGTTTTTAAACTTTCTGGCGGCCTGGGATCGACTCAGTCTCTAATGGTAATGAGTACAGACGCTTGTTCTGGGGGGAAAATGTAGCCAACTGGCATCAAGTGCCGATTGTCTAGAAAAAGTGGAAGTCTTAATCTCCTATTACCGGTACTCCAAAGGCCTCCTGTGGCCCGAAGTGGGATTACTTTACCTTAATAGCTATCTTAATTTTGGTGTTATTTTTACAAAATGTGTGTGTGCATTTCTAATGCCACCCACTGCATTTTACGTGCTTCACGTACCGCGCCGAGCGGATAGATGGTGTTAATATGGACTATTTTCAATTTATGCCCCACTTCTGCAGGCCACTTTATTTAGATTATATATTTCCCGCGCCGTAGCCGAGCGGTTAAGGTAGGAAGCCTTGGCGCAGAGCTACGGGACTTGCGCTGCTTCGAGTCTCCATGGGGGAAGAAATTTTCTCATGGTATTTCGGCCAGTATGGGACCGGTGCCCACCCAGCATCGTGAGGCAATTGGGTAGCTACAATAAGTAGCGGCTCCAGGTTGAGGAACCAGCTATAACGGCTGGGGGACTCGACATGCTAACCACATGTCACCCCTACACTGGCTATTGATCATCTACCTCTGTGATTGACACATGTGGATGTGAAGGGCCAGCAGCCGGCTGGTAAAAGGGCAACCGCTGAAGAGTGGAAAGACCCTCAATCGGATATATTTCTTGTAATATGTACGGATACGAGTGTAATATGAGTACATGTTTATAAGTTTGTGTAATGTAAAGTGTTTTGCATAAGGGATGATGATGAAGAGAACGGAGAAGGCAAACCCGGTGCCGATACGTAGCCCACTCCTGGTGAAAAGCATCAAGGGGTCCGACGGACGAATAGCTATCAACATTACCACATATTTTCTCAACATGTGCACTAGGGAGGGATTTGCAAAATAAAGCAGGACTCTTGTGCACAAACTAGCGATTAAAATTATACACGACCACCTATCCTGGCACCGAAATTGAATATTGCATAATTAAATTACCAGTAATTTAACAACTGAAAATTCCAAGCGCGCCAGATATCGAATCTCGTCCCGCTAGTCAGGACGCAGGCATACGGCCACCTGAGCCAGCAGTGCGGACTTACTTCTAAAAGCTTTTTATAGTTTAATATCAGTGTTAAAATTTGCTTTAATACAACAATAATAATAGTAATAATAATAATAGTAATAATAATTATTATTAATATTAATATTATTATTATTATTATTATTATTATTATTATCAATGTGCATTTAGAAGAAACAGGTCTACAACAGATCAGATTTTTAGTATAAGACAGATTTTAGAAAAGAAATGGGAATATAATGGTACTGTACATCAACTATATGTAGACTTCAAAAAAGCATATGATTCAATTAAGAGGGAGAAGTTATATAGTATCCTGCTGGAGTTCGGAATTCCTAAAAAGTTAGTTAGACTTATACGAATGTGTCTAAATGGCTCAAAGAGTAGAGTGCGTGTAGGCAAACAGTTTTCAGACGCTTTTGAAATCCAGAATGGGTTGAAGCAAGGAGATGCACTATCTCCTCTACTATTTAATTTTGTACTAGAGCATGCCATTAAATCTTTAGAGAATGAGGAAGGCTTACAACTGAATGGTATTAATAAGCTGTTAGTTTATTTTGATGATGTAGTACTACTGGCCGATAGCGAGGAGATACTAAAGGCCAACACGCACACACTATTGAGTAACACTAAGAAATTAGGACTGGAAGTAAATATCAGTAAAACTAAATATATGGTCACATGTAGAAATTCAGTATATAATGGAAATGGACAGCTAATGACAAATTAGGAAAATTTTGAGGAAGTGGCTGAATTCAAATACCTAGGAACAATAATCACAAATAGGAATGAGATGCACAAAGAAATTAAACATAGACTCAATTCTGGAAATACGTGCTATTATGCATTGCAGAGACTCTTGATGTCCCAACTTCTTTCAAAAAACGTTAAGCTGAAAATATATAAAACTATTATTCTACCAGTTATATTATATGGGTGCGAAACATGGACTCTTACTTTAAGGGAGGAAAGGAGATTACGAGTATTTGAGAATAAAGTTCTTAGGAAAATGTTTGGACCAAAGAGAGATGAACAGACAGGTGAATGGAGAAGACTCCATAACAATGAACTACATGGTCTTTATAGGAAGCCAGATATAATAAGAACAATTAAGTCTCATAGACTGCGATGGGCAGGACATGTTGCGCGTATGGGGAATGAAAGACGTGCATGGAAACTTCTTGTAGGAAAGCCAGAAGGAAAACGCCCAGTTGGTAGACCAAGAATGAGGTGGGAGAACAACATTAACTATGATTTGAGGGAAGTAGAATATACAGGGAATGATTGGAAAGTATTGGCTCAGGATAGGGATGTATGGAGAGCTTATGTCCGCGCGGCCATGAACCTACTGGTTCGATAGTGTCAGTGAGTAAGTAAGTAAGTATTATTATTATTTATTTATTTATTTTGGCATCAACGCAAGACAAAAATATTTGTTCTGAGTTATCCGTAAAAGAAAAACGTATGCTGTCGCAGACTTTTTTGTAGATTTTTTTTTTAGATATTCAAAACTGTATACATTAATTTTAGGTACTTGTTATTGTTTACGCAGCGCGAGCCATTTAACCTTCCAAACAAGCTACTTTTTTCACGATTTTCACTACAAAGGGTGATTTTTTAGGGGTGAAGGGGTTGGGTATTAACTCTCTTATAGCCTAAAACCTTCCCGAAAATTCTTGAACATTTTGCAGAAAGCCCCATCTCAATTGAATGAAAGATATGGCAGCACATGAAAGACAAACAAGCAGACACACACACACACACATATATATATATATATATATATATATATATATATATATAAGATTTGACGACCTTCTTTAACAGCCAAGATCATTAGTGTTGCAATTTAAATCTAGACAAGAAAATGCCGACAAATTTTTCCAGAGATCTTATTTTTCAGACTTCAGGTTCTTTTACGTGTCGTAAATTTATTTCCCTTCCGAAAGAATTATGTACCTTTTAAAATCCATCGACCCCGGTCCAGTTTCAACTGGCGAATCTTTGAACAAGAGGCAAGCATGGTAACTACTAATCCACCCAAAACCGACAATCTCATTCGTAAATAAGTTAAGGGGATAAAATATTTATCCAAAAATTCTTCCATTTCATTATTTACATTTTTATTTTGTTTGTGTTAAATACTTTTCATAAACATTTTGCATCTTTGAGGTTATTTTTGAATATTTAAAATAATGCAATTTGTACCTGTTGTGGCAGTCGTACTCAACAAATTAATTTGTATAAAATATTCAGCTAGGCCTTTCGAAACCGGTTCCAGTTTCAAAGCTGTTCTTAGGGTACTGATTATGTTTAACGAATATATTGTATTGTGGGTTGATCTGGTAGGGCGTGTTCTCGTTCAGCAAGTTATCGTTTCTTGATTTGTTTCATAATTTCTATATATTCTAAGATGTTTATTTTCCTGTTATCGTTTTCCATATGCATTATTGAGAGGACTTTCTATTGTGTTGAACTGTGTCCGTCGCCGTGGCGTAGTCGGTAGAGTCCCTACCTTCCACTCCAGCGACCCGGGTTCGATTCCCGGCGGGGTAGGGGATTTTAAATCTCCACCTTGGGTCTGGGAGTGTGTCCTGTCCTTGTGTCTGTATGTGAGAATAAAAGAAAGTTAACAAGAAGATAAAACAAAGCAGAAAAAGGTAAAACAAGAAGGAAAAACAGCACAAACGAAAAAAAACTGATGAGCAATTTATAAACACAGGTCATCCGTTCAACACAATAGAAAACATCCTATCAACAATGCATATAGAAAACGATAACGGGAAAATAAACACCTTAGAAAAAATATAAATTATGAAGCAAACAAGAAACGATAATCTGTTGAACGAGAACACACCCTACCTGATCAACCCAATATAGAATATATTCGTTAAACATAACCAGTACCCAAAACATGGTTTTTAAAAGTGGAATCGGTTCCAAAAGGCCTAGTTGAATAATTTATACAAATATAATTTGTTCACGACGACTGTCAAACAAGAAACGATAATTTGTTGAAAGAGAACACGCCCTACCAGATGAACCCACTTTAGAATATATTCGTTAAACATAACCAGTACCCAAAAAATAGCTTTTAAAAATGGAACCAGTTCCAAAAGGCCTAGCTGAATATTTTATGCAAATATAATTTGTTCACGATGACTGTCAAATGTTATTGTTTTAAATATTAGTGTAAAATAAAAAAAACAATGAATTTTTCATTATTTATCTCTGCTACTTTCTTTCATAATTCAATGTTTTTATGACTGCATTAATTATGAGTGTGTATAATTATATGTAATGTAGGTTAAGTGAACGGGTGTTACGTATCTTGCACTGTAAATCTGAAACATTCAAGTATTCAAATCTCTCAGAAACTGTGGAGATGTCATTTGCAGGAAATGTCAACAAACCGCTGCCACACTGCTGTTGTAAATGTTTTATTGCAGTTCATTGGGATCTATATGTGGTGATTAATGACCCATATCAAACCGTTGATTGATTCGGTGGCAATTCATTACTGCAGGGTCATCTGACGTCTAGCTTCCTACTCACTCTAATCCCATATTGCAGTGCACCTAGTAAAGTATTTGTGATTTCGATGTTAACCTAAACACAGAAGTATGTTTACGTCTTTCTCCTCTCCTAAGAGGCTTATGTAGACTCCACAGGTTTGAATCCTACATATGCAACATCAACATAAGCTTGCAAACAAAATGTCAGGTTCACGCATACAAGGCACAAGCGTATTTAGAAGTTGTGCTAAATAGAGATGGAACAATTATTTCTTAAACACGATATCAGCATATGGTTGATGCGATCATTGTACATGACATCAGAGGGTAGGGGGGTTAGAATAGATTTCTGCACTATCTGAATGCAGCAACAGTTTAGAATAACCACTTTACATTATTTATATTTCACTCGAAATATTCCGAGCGCAAAGTGCGCAACTTTTATATTCCACAGAAGTATACTTTGTCTGTAAGTGTGATTCTTGCTCTTGTTTACAACTGATCGCTGTTCAGGATTGCCTCTACTGTATGGTTGAAGCTTAGTCAACCTCGCGTTATTGAAAGGAGATGTTTCATCTCTAGTGATAAATTTTCCGATCACTTCATACTAGCAAGCAAC
Organism: Diploptera punctata; assembly: GCA_030220185.1. NCBI lineage: Eukaryota > Metazoa > Arthropoda > Insecta > Blattodea > Blaberidae > Diploptera > Diploptera punctata. The sequence continues at coordinate 60,885 of JASPKZ010010634.1, read as the reverse complement.
ATAAGCATTTTGAAAAGATGGCATAAAATCTAAAACAGGAATAAAAACTGAAATATGAACTTTCAAATTGCAGCTATTAACAAACGATAGTATAAAAGTGTTAAGTTAAATAGACCGAATCGACAATGTCAAATCAAACCTAAATAGCAAATCTTCTCTCCTTTGATACCGGTTTTCCGGAAAACCATATATTTTCTAAAAGCTTATGTCACAAGTAGACAACCTGTGAAATCTTAGGGGCAAGCGTTTAGAAGCTATAGGGCGCACGAGGTGTCAGTAAAGTGTGTATACATGGACATATTCCCGTAATGACGTCTCTATTTATTGTATATTCTTGTATATTGCTGTCAAGTATTAACGTATGTGCTTGTATCCGAGCCATCTGGAAAATTCCCTCAGTCAAAGCCGGGAGATCCTCCGAATATACGATCGTGTGCTGGAAAAACAGAAAATATGTCAAAAGCTGACCTCAAACGGTTCTTTCGTGACGTATTTTGGCCAAGCATGCCTGACGACAAGACGAACATTCTGCTTTTAGTGGATTCATGGTGTTCTAACAAAGACCATGCATTGTCTGCTTCCGAAGTACCTGATGGTAAAGTCCTACAAAGAGAACTCGTACATGCAGGTTTTACGAAAAACTCCAACCTCTGGATATTCATTTTTTCAGACACTACAGATCTTCTGTTAGTTACATAACGGACACAATCATTATCGAGACACAGGAGCACATTTGGCATCGCGATAGTTTTCTGGCACTGCAGCCCTTTTCCCTATATAAGTTCAGCGCTCCTCGTTTCAAGTACTTAATTAAGTATGCTTTTTATACGGGCGGATACTTGGACGACGAACCTGGAATGTGGGTTGCGCCAAAGGATTACTGCTTCGAGTCATTAACAAATGATGAATGTACAAAGTGAGAGTAAAATATGCCCTTTGTGAACTGTCTTTCTGCCCGTCTGACTGTTTATTCTATGAATTGCACATTGATTGCCTCTTGTAATAGATTTTGTTTTAAGTCAATAACAATACACATTTTCAATCCTAACGTATATTGATTCTTTTCAACGAGTTGTTTCTTCCTCTATACTGAGATCTCCACCTTCCTACCATATTATTAATCCATATAAATATGTAAAACGAGCGTTTGAGCGAGTTTTGGTGTCATGTTTCCAACACTTTACTGATACAATGTCGGTCCTATAGCTTCTAAACGCTTGTTCATCTGCCCCTAAGATTTCACAGGTTGTCTACTTGTGACATAAGCTTTCAGAAAATATATAGGTTTCCGGAAAACCGGTATCAAAGGAGAGAAGGTGTACTTGTAAGAGCATAACTCAAACAGTGAATGGTCAAATATTAAAGAGACTATTTAAATCATGCCCCAAATGGGAGTCAATGACCAATCACGTTTCAATGAATTTTGTTTTACATCTAATCACAGTCATGTTCTACATCGATATTTATCGAATTTTGATTACCAAAATAAAGAAAGTTCCTCCTTTTTAATATTCTGAACAGGTCAGAGCATTATTTTGCAATGACTGACTCTCTAACAAATTCATTGAATATAGCAAATAATGAATAGATTCCTTCGACCTACACATTTGATAATTGTGTTTTCAATAATTGTGTTTTTAAATAATGATTTTACTGAGTTATTTTCGGAACAAAAAATTAATAACCTATAATGTTGGTTATAATATACAGTTTGATGCGTTTCATTTTTTCTCCACTAGGGTGCTTCTTACAATATTGCGATCCTATTTGGCAATAAATAATATAATCAAGTTGCAGTGGATGAACAAATGAAACATAACCAAACATTTCTCATTTGTTTTCAAACATGCCGTTTACATTAAATATGTAAGTATTTTAAAATAACTATATTTAAATAACGATTTGTGAGTAAACAACATAATTTTACTCGTTAAACAGTCCTAACAAATGCCACTCTTGATTACAAATCCTCTAGATAAATTGGAAATCACTTGTGGCATTACTTATGATAACACAAGAAGCTGCTGAAGCACTAGTTAAAAGAAAAATATCTAATCTAAAAGAGGTTAATATTCTGGAAGAATGAAATTAAAACACTGATAAACGAGAATAAACAAGCCTACTTGAAATCACTGACATCTCCTAACAACGTGGAATGTATGCTAGATTATAAAGGAAATCTGTTTTGGTAAAGAAAGAGATGCAGAAACTTAAATGGGAAAGTTAGGATCGATATGTTAGTGAATTAGAACATGATATACATGCAAACCAAAATAAAGCTTATAAAATGATGAACCATTTAAATAAATGAGACAGAGACACCCTACAACTAAATACAATCCCAGAAACGGAATAGCTACATTATTTTAAAAAATAATTATACTTATTTATTCTACCTGATGGAGTGAAAACCATAAGGTATTTTCTTCCACTTCACCTGAGTTAAATTATACACACAATAAGAATTATGATTAATGATACATAATAAATATAGACTACACAAAAGCAATGGGAAGCTACCACACCTACAATTCCCTAGTAAAGCTGCAAAGCATAGCATGGCAAGGGAAAGAAAGAAAAATAGTAATCTTAGTAACAATAATAATAATAATAAGAATAATAATAAGAATAATAATAAGAATAATAATAACAATAATAATAACAATAATAATAACCTATAATTAGATTAAGTAAATGACTTGGTAAAAAGTCTAAAATATAATGGAATAATAAATGTATACATGGAGCATGGTTACATATCATATTGCCTAAGGAAATATAATTTTCATTGTAAACTGTTTTTGAGTCGGGCAGTCCTTGATATAAGAGGGAGGGAATTCCAGAGCCGGGTGTCTGAAACAAGGAAGGATGAGGAATGAACTAGCAATGAAGAAGATACAGCAATAAATATACATTTAAATAGTTCTGTGAATTTAATCTCAGTAGACTGACTATAAGAATCAATAAAATAGATTGAAAATAAGAAATATCCTGGAGCTGATGGTATTAATATGGAAATAGTTAATTGTACAACTGATCAATTTATAAAAATATTATTGAATTGTATCAATGTTTGCTGGATAAATGGTTATGTATCAGATGAATGGAATGACACCCTAATATACGCCATATACAACAAAGTTGATGAAACCCAAAGTTCAAATTATGGAGAAATAAGCCGTTTAAATGTCTATAATAAATTGGATGCTACCATAATTGATAAGAGATTAACATCTACTATTGAATCTAGTTTATCAGAAGCCGAACGTGGATTCAGGAAAGGTAGATCCTTTACACATTGCATTTTTGTTCCGAAATAAATAACAAAAAAGGGAAGAGAATTCAGATTGCCTACATGTTATATATTAATCGGCTATGAAAAGGTTTTTGACAGAGTTAAAAAAAAAACAGTTATAGGAAATATAAGAATATATAGGAGTCCCAGCACACTTAATAGCAGCAATTCAATTACTGTAAAAAATAGTACATAAGATTAAAGACTCTGTCAATGGAAATCATACAGCTGATAACCATGGAGTAAGACCAGAGTGTCCACTTTCACCCGTACTTTTAGTGTTTATATTTAAGATATCAAAAACTGGTTAATGATTTTAAATAAGATTTGAACTATTAACGATGTAAATTTTACATTACTCTTTGTTGACGATCAGATTATTATAAAGAGAACAGAAAACAGAGTCCTAGAAGCAATCTATAAGCTAAGCCTGGTTGCTCATAAATACATGATTATTTCTACAAATACAACTATAGTAATGGCATTATAAGGACTACAGCCCAGAAGAGCTAAAATTGCAATAAAGGAAAAAAGAATTGAACAAATAAATAGATTCAGATATCTAGGATATAATGTAGTACAATCGTGTTTTGAAATATTATGTTACTTTTTACTATGTTTACTTTTAGCTTATATTTTTACAAACATAGTTGCTCCGTATAAAATCAAAGGTATAGAATACCTACATATCCATTTTATTTCCTTCCGTGTGACTCAATGAAGGCTCTATGTAGTTTTTTTAATTATATAATTTATATAACTAAAATGTTTATTATCCATTTAAAATAGGGAGTTTATCAAAAGCCCAAAATGGACTTTAGGCCTACAGATTCTACTGTCCTTCTGTGACTTAAATCAATAGCCTATGTACGTTCGTATGTGGAATAATTAATTTTCACAAAGTTTTTTATGATTATGTTAATCTAAATGAGAACCTAATCACAATGAAGTATATAATCCTAAACAAGTACTAAATCATAAGGATAAACTCTAACGGACGAAAAAATGTATATAATTTTCATTTGAAATCAGCTGTAGATAAGAATTTTATTAAAGTAGTTAACCAGTTTTATTAACATACATTTTATTATCTCATATTCTGTAATATATGCAAATAAATATAAATTCATAATTCTATAAATATAGTACATTTTCTGTTAGTTAAAGGATAAAAGTAATCGAAATTATACAAAAATATAAAAAAATACAATATCTGAAATCGTGTTGCCCACTTCTTTATATAGGATAATTTCTTTCAATCGACCGAGCATAGAAAGGACTGATTTCTCCGTAACATTTTTCCAGTCTTATGCAATTCCTCCAGAAGTATTGACTTGGGGCTTGATGGTTATGTATTGTTCCCGGATTTGTCTCTCCTGCAGATTCCATTTTTTTATAAGATTGAAATGCGGGGATTGGAGTGGAGTCTGCAAAATGTGAGGTGTGTTCCAGATAATCAATCACTGAACTATATTACTGTCATTACTGTAACTTGTTGAATCCAGTAATCCCCAGTTAGACCAAATTTTTCATCGCTTTGCTGGAAATTATTTTCCATTGCCGTCTTGTATCCATTTTTATCCATTTTATATTCTTTGAAAACAAGTAGTTCCATTCCCAGCTGCCATACACCCCCACGCTATAACTTTGCCATCCACATAGACGTTCTTCTATTGCGATTCTACGTTTGGCTTTCTACACACCTAGAATGAAATATCAGATACTCAGTCTCATCTGAGGAGATGACTTTCGCCCAAAATTCCAAATCCTTTCCCACAAATTAATTTGCGAATGAGAATATCTTATTTTTATTTATCTTAGATACACACGGCTTTCTTCTTGGTACTTCGGCATCCACCCAGCCCGCTGAAGAGTTCTCTTCACTATTTTCGGATGAACATCTTTCCCTAAATGTATAAATATATGTGTTACTATTTCACACTAACTTGCAATTACTTCTCTGTATTAACAACTTGTTTCTTCTCTGGCGGTAAAGCTTTCATGGACGGCCTTTCCGAACACTATTTATTAAAATATTCTTGTCTAGAGATTTTTATACAGTCAAGGACAGTCGAGAAACTCATATACACTGATTTGGCTATATTTACATAACTTTCACTTTGTTGATAAAAATTCATGTTGATTTCTTTCTTCGACAAACGTTTACTTTCCTTCAGGCTCCAAGGTATTTTTATTTCTTCTAAACTATGAAGATCAAGATTAGAATGCATGGAAGAAAATTCTAGTGACCGCAAACATTTCTTCTCTTTAAACTGACTATCCGATTACTTTTGTCCTGACGAAACTCATGGAGATATATTTTCCATTATTGTACTTATGCATGTATTTTGTAAACCGTTTGTTTTTTTAGATGTACTGCTAAAGGTAGGTTCTTATTACCGTTATGGTATAAAGTTTTTTTCATCAAAACATTAATTAAAAGATCATTTACAGTATTTTCCCGGACTTTCTTTTATCATTGTATATTATGTATGTAATCTCTGAACGCCTGTTGATATATTAGAATAGAAAATAAATGTATTTTGTTACCGCGTGTGAGCACTCGGCAATACACTTACTAATTTAATTTCCGTTGAACTTGCTGCAAGTTATTGTACTACAAGAATTTAATATTATTACAGGCTTATTTTTGGTCTGTTTTATTTTCTAGTATCACAGTATGATAAAGAATTAAATCACTATGTGTATTATTTACTTTATTCCGGAATGTTGCTTCAAAACATTTGATTCAGCGGTCCGTTTAATTACTTTGAGTCAATTACTGATTCCAACAAATATACTTACAAATTCAAATCCGAAAATTGATAAAAATAAAAATGATTAATTAATTATATCCATCCATCCATAGTAATTCCTACCGAAGGCAGGTCTTTCACTGCATTCATAGCATTTTCATGCTACGCTTTGCAGCTTTACTAGGGAATTATAGGTATGGTAGCTTCCCGTTACTTTCCACACCGATGAAGGCTGATGGTAATAATGATAAGGATGATGGTGACGGCCAGATGATTTCCGGGGAACGTTGGGCCCTAAGCTTGCTGACATTTGTCTTACAGGTGAGGAAAAACCCCGAAAAAACCTCACCCAGGAGCCTGTCCCGACCGGGAATTGAACCCGGGCCCGCTGCGTGACAAGGCATCACGCTACCTCGAGACCACAGCGGTGGACAATTTTTTTTCTCTTTATTCTAGAATACCGCTTGAAACCCCATTTGAGTCCACGGCCTATTTAATTATTTAAGTCAATTATTGGTCCCAAAATATTTGTGGATAAATGCCATTCCAAAAATTTTATAAAAGTAAAAATGTATTCACTAGTTATATAATCTGTCTTTATTCTAGAATACCGCTTCGAAATCTATTCGAGTCCATGATCTTTTTAATTATTTTAAGAAAAGTATTGGTCCCAAGATATTTTCGGATAAATATTCCCAAAATCTGATAAAAGTAAAACTTTATTAATTGGTTATATAACCTCTCTTTATTCTAGAATACTACTTTTAAACCTATTTGAGATCACAGTCCGGTCCAATTTTAAGTAAATTATTAGTCAAAACATATTTGTGGATAAATGCTATTCCAAAAATCTGATAAAAATAAAAATGTATTCACTTATGTAATTTCTCTTCATTCCACAATATAGCTTCAAAATATTTTTGAGTTCACATTCCGTTTAATTTAAAGACAATTATCAACTAGTCATAACATATTTCCAGATAAATGTAATTCCATTGATCTGATAAAAAGGTATTCACAGGTTATATAATTTATCTTTATACCAGAACGTTGCTTCAAAACATTTTTGAGTCGACAGTCCGGTAAATTATTTTAAGTCAGTTACTGATCCCAACATATTTGCGAATAAATGTCATTCCAAAAGTCTGACTAAGTAAACATTTAAATCATTAATCGCCCCATTTCCACATGACTTTACCTTACGCGTGTATTTTAAGTGATCCAAAGACTCTTTGAGCTAAACTGTTGGTAAAGCTTTCCTGGCAAATCAGGTCAAGAAACACTCACTACGTTGAAGTTCGAGCTAATGGAACAGTTCAAATAAAACTTTCAATAAACTGACTAAAATGTTGTGACTTTGTAAACTTATACTAATTTTTTTTTCAGATCATAGTGATACTATCGTCAATAAAATGTGCAGTTCAAGAGGAATTTGTGATTTGGGAAAAAGAACCTCTTCCAAATGAATAGAATGAATCTATTATCGTACCAATCTATAAGAAAGGAAATAAAACTGAGTCCAACAACTGCAGGGCCGTTTCATTACTATCAACTTCGTACAAAATTCTAACAAATATATTAGTAGTAAGCAGAACATAATAGGGAATCATCAATGTGAATTTTAGAGAAATGGATTACAACAAATTAGATGTTTAGAATAGGACAGATTTTACAAAAGATATTGGAATATAATGGCACTGTACATCAACTATATGTAGTCTTCAAAGAAGCATTCGATTCCATTAAGAGGATGCTGCAGTATTATTAGTCGATAGCGAGTATTTACTGAGGACCAACATACACACACTATTGAGTAACACTAAAATTGGGGCTGGAAGTAAACGTCAGTTAAATAAAATAGTTGGTCACGCATAGGAATAAATCATATAATGAAAATGGACAGCTAATGATAGATGAGAGAAGTTTTGAGAAAGTTCCTGAATTCAAATATCTAGGAATAATAAATACAAGTACGAATGAGATGCACAAAAGAAATTAAACGTAAGCTCAATTCCGGAAATGCATACTATTATGGATTACATTGACTCTTGTCATACCAGCTTCTCTCATAAAACGTTCAACTGAAAATATATAAAATGTTACTCTCCCAGTTATATGTATGCGAAACATGGACTTTTACTTTAAGGAGGAGAATATATTAAATGTATTTGAGAATAAAATTCTTAGAGGGAAGAATTAGACCAAAAAAAGATGAACAGACAAGCGAATGGAGAAGATTTCATAAGAGTGATCTTTATAGGAAACCAGATACAATAAGAACAATTATGTCTCGTAGACTAATGGGCAGGACATGTGGCACTAACGAGAATGAAAGAAGGACATGGAAGCTTCTTGTAGGAATACCAAAGGTAAAATACCCAATTGGTATACCGATAATGAGGTGGGAGAATAATATTAACCATGATTTTAGGGATGTAGATTATACTGGGGATGATTTGAAAACATTTAATGAGAATGAAATGTATGGAGATTTTATGTCCGCGCGGTCATGAACCTACAATTTAGATAGTGCCAGTGAGTCAGTTAGTTAATTAGTGACTGATAAAGGGCTACGTTTACTACTGGCAATTGTTTTAGAGCTACACGAAGAACACAAAATGTTGGTACAATATCACTGTCACACTGATGTGAACGTTGTAATGTATGACAATCATCCAGGAGGTTAGCGTTTTATTCCCGAATACACAATCCGCATTTTTAATAATAATAATAATAATAATAATAATAATAATAATACTTTATTTATTCTGGCAGAGTTAAGGCCATAAGGCCTTCTCTTCCACTCAACCAGCACAAATACAAATAAATATTCGACAAATATAGATATACACTGTACTAATTATAAACAGTTAAAGATACAATAAATGTAGCAATGTAAATGTCATGTACAAACAACATTTCATAGGGTAATAACAATAATGATACGATAATAATAATAATAGTAATAATAATAATAATAATATAAATATGATACATTATACGGGAAACACCAATTAATATATATATCTTACACTGGATAATAATGAAGTCGAGTTTAGAGCAAATATAAATTTAGATTTCTTTTAAAAGATGTCAATGTCCGGCAGCCCCTTATTTCTTGTGGTAGGGAATTCCAGTTGCGAGAAGTGGAGATGGTATATGACATGGAGTGATGTGATGTCCTATGTTGCGGTATATTAAGTAAGAGACTATGTTGTGATCTTGTGTTTAAGTTATGGTTTGAGGATAGATACTGGAAACGGGATGATAAATAATTGGGAATCGAGGTATGTAGGATCTCTAAATAGGAGAATTAGACAGTGCGATTTTCTTCTCTCTTTTAGATGTAGCCATGACAATTCGTGGAATAATGGAGAAATGTGATCGTATTTTCGAACATTAAATATGAATCTGATACACATATTATGGACACGCTACAGTTTGTCCGACAACCCGTCACTTATGCCAGTTAGTAGAACGTCACAGTAGTCAAAATGCGGCATCACTAAAGTTTGGATTAAAATTCTTTTAAGAGTTGTAGGAAGAAAATGTTTAAGTCGCTTTAGGGAATGCATTATGGAGAAGATCCTTTTAGATGTTTGTTTTACTTGCTCATGCCATTTTAAATTAGAATCTAAGTAAAATCCCAAGTTTTTAACGACGTCGGTATAAGGAATTTGTTCTTTATCTAATATGACAGCCGGCATATTGCCATTGTTTATGAGGTGTAATAGCCTTGGATGTCCGATAATTATTGCTTGCGTTTTGTTTACATTTAGTTTCAGCCCATATTGTCTGGACCATAAAGATATATGCCTCAGGTCAGTGTTTACTTTGTCAATATATTCATTAATTTCGTCAGGCCTAAAGTGTGTGTAAATCTGTAGGTCGTCGGCGTAAAGATGATGCTTGCAGTTTTGTAGTTTCTTGGTCACGTCATTAATATAAATCGAGAAGAGAAGAGGAGCGAGGACGCCGCCTTGAGGTACCCCTTTCCTCACCAAGCGCCAGGAAGAAATGCGATTATTAACAGAAACTGATTGCTGACGATTAGTGAGGTAAGATGCAAACCAATCAAGGCAGTTTTCCGACAGATGTAGTGTCTTTAGTCTCGCTAGCATTAAGTCTATATCTACTGTGTCAAAGGCTTTGCTGTAGTCGAGTAGGACTATTGCGGTGAGTTTGCTTTTGTCCATTGAGTCTCTTATGTCCTCTACAATGTCAAGTAGTGCAGTACTTGTGTGATGTCCTGTTCTAAAGTGTGTTGAATGTGGACAGAGTCCACGCAGTCTCAGAAGAACAACTGAGTATATGCTTAATATAACAAATAGCGAAATCCGTTAAAAAATGTATTTTAGGACTTGGAACGCGTAACGACATGAATCTCTGTACTTGACAGTGACAGTAACCAATTCAGTCGGCCTATAATCTTCAAACATTTGTTTTATTTCCATTAAAATCTACACTCAAACTCTATAGTGTCTCGTAGATAGTGGTTACAGAGACCAGTCAAAGTACAGAGTGTTCGGAAATTCCTATTACAAACTTCTAGGGCTAATAGATGTGACTGAGAAGACAATATTTTGAATAAGAACCCATGTCCAAAAACGTACAGTTTCCGTGCTACAGTCACTACAATGTGTCGGATTTGCCGGTGCTGTTTTGCAACCGGAAAGGCTATACATGACGTCATGAGTTATGGTCGCTGCACAAGAGATTAACGGAACACTAGGTGTGATGGAACGAGTGTACCTGTACATGATTCGTCGGTATAATGTGTTTCACGACGATGGTGGTCGTCATATCGAGCCTCTGTTGTAGCGAGCAGTTTCGTATGGGACACATCCAGTGCAGAAGATAGAAAAAAAATTGTTTTTTTCCATTATCACAGGTGTTAGTGTACGATGAAAGTGTTTTTGTTACTTTATATTGTTACCTAATAAATATGACTTTCTTCTAAAATGAGTCAAACGTTATTTAATTATGTACCTTACGTCACACCTCATTTGACATGATGCTCTTCTGACGCCATATACTGCCTATCCGGTTGCAAAACATAACTGGCAAATCCGATATATATATATATATATATATATATATATATATATATATATATATAAGGCTCTAAGCACTTGAACAGTACATTTCCGAACATGGGTTTCTATTCAGAATATTGTCTACTCAGTCTCCTCTACTAGCGCTAGAAGTTTGTAATACGACTTTCCAAACACCCTGTATGTCATATGCTGTGAGTAATTTTCACGTAGAGAATCTTGTTTTCGCGGTCACCAACTATGTACTGGCGGCCAAGATATCAAAGAGAGAGCTAATTAAAAACTACAGACAGAAAATAAAATCTCATGCAAAAACGGAAATTACATCTTCAAGCAAACGATTTTTTTTTTACGTATTCAGTCCCAAGGACTACAAAATTTAAATAGACTTATGGTTCTATCTTGAACCGAAGAATTCGTGTAGCCATTCAATCCATGGATTCAGTATCAAACCAAAACTTGATAACTCCAAAAGAAAAATCTGGTGAAATATCGGCGAACTCAAATATTTGTGACAACGGATAAAAAATCCTCCTAACACTTTTGACTTAAGATTCTATTCTACATAAAAAAAACATTTTTTTCTCTTAAATCAATTTTATGATTAATAGTAATAATTTTTATTAGGAATATTCCACAATACAGTGTTTCTCCTTCAACCCAAAGTGATTTGTCACCAGAGGTTCCTGTCTAGAGCAGCTTCCTCCCTCAAATCCCTAGCTTCCATAGCATCCATACTTCTCCTCACTCCATCTATCCAACATTCCCTAGGTCTGCCTCTTCCACTTCTTCCATTAGTTTTCCAATTAAAGGTCAATCTTGGTATTCTCTCTTCTTCCATTCTTATGAAATAATAATAATAATAATAATAATAATAATAATAATAATAATAATAATAATAATAATAATAATAATAATAATTACTCACTGGCACTATCTACCCCCAAGTTTCATAGACGACAATCTCTCTATTTATTCCTATATTCCCATCATGAGATGTTTTCCAATCATTCCCTGTATTATATAATTCCCTCAAATAATGGTTATTTTTATTCTCCCACCTCAGACTTGGGCGTTTTCTCTCTGACTTTCCTACAAGGAGGTTTCAATCCCACTTTTTCATTCCCCATTCAGCCACATGTCCTGTCCATCGCACTATTCGAGAATTAACTGTCCTTATTACACCTGGCTTCTCATAAAAATCATAGCTGACTTATGTAGTCTTCTCCATTCGCCTGTCTGTTCATCTGTTTGATACAAATATTTTGCTATGAACTTTATTCTGAAATACTCGTAATATTTTCTCTTCCCTTAAAGTAATAGTCCATGTTTCGTTCCGTGTAATATAATTGAAAGAATAACAGTTTTATATATTTTCAGTTTATTTATTTTTTATTATAGAAGTTGGGAGAAGGAAACCTGTAATGCATAATAGCATACATTTCCGGAATCAAGCCCGTTTAATTTCTATCTGATAATAATAATAATAATAATAATAATAATAATAATAATAATAATAATAATAATAATAATAATAATAATAATAATAGCACATTTATATTGCAAATTTAGGACTTAACCATCACTCTTTAGCTCAATTAGCATAATATTATATATTCAAATACAAATTATCAGTGATAAAAATGCTCTATTCTGGCATTCGATTAATTGAGAATAAAGTGCACAAGAAAAATGTTAGACCAAAGAGAGACGAACATACAGAAGAATGGAGGAAATTACAAAACATAGAACTACATGATCTACATGGAAAATCAGATATAATAAAATCCCACGCCTTAGCTAACCGATTTAAGGCATGATGTTTTGGTGTAGAGGTTTGATGCGTTGATTCAAGTTTCCATGGGGGAAGAAGTTTTTCCAGAATCATGAAGAATTTTGCTAGCTGCTTCCAGTTTAAGAAAACCAGATAAACGGCTGGAGGATTCAACATGCTGACCACATGTCACTCCTATACGGCTAGATTATCGTCCACCCTTTCAACTATAAGTGGATGTGAAGCCAGCAGACGGTTAGTAGGCCAAGAGCCTTCTAGGCCTGTCCCGCAATGAAGATTTATTTAGATATAATAGGAATAGTTAAATCTCGTTCTCATATACTGAAATGGGCAAGACACGTAGCAAAAACGGGGAATGAAAGAGAGACATGGGAACTTCCAAGGAAAACTAGAGGGAAGGAACGAGATGGGAGAATAACCTCGACTTTGATTTGAGGAAGGTATATTACATACGGGGAAAACTAGAGGGAAAGAACGAGCTGGGAGAATAACCTGGACCTTGATTTGAGGAAGGTAAATTATACAGAAAAGATTGGGAAATATTAGATAAGGATAGAGTTGCATAGAGAGATTATGTCCGCTCGACCAAGAACCTCCAAATACGATAGTGTCATCATGTGAAATCCCAAAAAAATTAGATAAAAAAACTTCTAAAATAATAAAGAGTATTATTCATAACTAATGCCACGAGTGATTTCCAAATTATCGATAAATTCACGACTCACTTCGTGAGTCGTGAATTTATCGAGAGAATTTGGAAATCAAGAGTGGCATTTGTTAGGACTATTTAACGAATAAAATTAAGCTGTTTACTCACAAATCATTGTTAAACTATAGTTATTTTAAAATATTTATATATTTAATGTAAACGACGATGTTTAAAAACAAATCAGAAATGTGAGGTTATGTTCATTCACTGCTGCTTGGTCATATTATTTATTTCCAAATAACATCGCAATATTCTAAGAGTGCACCCAAGTGGAGAAATAATTAAACACGTCAAACTATATATCATAATCGACATTACGGGTTAATCAATAATTTTTGCAGTAAACTATATATCATAATCGACATTACGGATTAATCATTAATTTTTGCAGTAAACAACTCAGTAAAATCAAGGAATCTTTTTATTATTTGCTATATCCAATGTATTTTTTGGAGAAAAATAATGCTTTGACCTGTTCAGAACATTAAAAAGGAGGAGCTTTCTTTATCACAAAAGCAGGAGCTGATAAAGAGCTAGGTGAAACACGACTGCCATTGGTTGTAAAACAACATTCATTGAAACGTGATTGGTCATTGACTGGCATTTGTGGCATGAGTTAAATAGTCCTCGTAACTGAATGCTTCAATTAAATACTCTGCAAGTTGATATTTATTATTCCTAGAAGTCTTATATTTTCTTAGCCTTCTTTTTAATCTGATAGGAATAAAACTTCTATAACCTTCAATACAAAATGTCGAGATAAAATAACTGCTTCCTTCTCTTCTTGGTCTCTTTTTTTTATACTATGAAATAATGAGTACGCTGAAGTGGAAGTGTTTGCAGTTCAAACTTATTTCCTATTATAAGTTATACTTTTTCTGTTCAAAGTTACTGACTAAATTCAAGTTTTTGTTATAAAAGGGAAGGAAATGCTTTTTAATATGCAATCTTGTTTTATCAGACCTTTCAAAGTAGGTTTGATAAATATCACGAAATACGCTGAAAAACATATTCCTTATCATCAATATTCAACATTTTATAATTAATAATAATCAACCTTAAACCAGTATAATAAATTCTCCGTATCTGATGGACGTAATTTAAAAATTATAAGATATCGAGGAACAACATGCAAAAATTAATAGGATTGCAACGAAATGTAAAATACTAGGGTCAAATTAGCGGATCTTCGGACTTCTAGCTGTTCAGAATTAGTAAAATGTTGGTCTGTATTGCCAAAGCAATACGTTCGGCCTTTAACAACAGCAAATCGCTGTCGACAAACTCAAAATTTACCACAAAATATTTTTAAATGTTGCAAGTTTTCCAAAATACATCAACGTGGTTTTGGTTTCAAATTTTGTTTAATATATTTGGTTTTCATTTTTATTGTAAATATTATTATTCTATCTTGTAATTACTGTTGATGTTATAATTGTTAATGTTTATGATTATTTTTTTTATTTTTCATAATGAAATGTTACCACGTCTGAAATGCAAATTCTGACGATCCAGTGCTCCTCCACAACACCGTCGGCACTCCATGAATGCGTGGCAACTTCCGATCCCTGCTATAGACTCCAGATGTAGCTGTTAGGAGTCCAAATAATCGTTAATTCCACTGTAGAACCATTCAGTATATGCTACAATTATTCTACATTTCCCATGTACAAGGTATCCACGAAGTTCTGGTACCAAAACAATATAACTTAGCTCTTAAACTATTTGAGATATAGACATGCGGTTTTTTTCATCGTATTCTACGTCTCCCAAAGTTTTGTTTTCATTTTTTGCTGATTGTGATTTAAACGACAATGACGACACACAGGAAAAGGCCCAATGTGTTTGGTGGTATGCTGAGTCTGGTAAATCACCAGAAACCTCATATCCAAATGTTATGGCGGTTAACATGTCCGGACACAAAGAAAGTTGCTTCATCAGAGAATGTCACCCTCTGCAGGTACTCATTGTCTTCATCAATTGCGTTCGGATTGGAATCAGCAAATTCAGCATGACGAGGGAAGTCAGTTGGCAGCAACGCTAGAACAATTTGCACTTTATATGCCTGAAGATGTAGCCGCTTATGGAGGACTTTATGGATGGTTGATTTTGGTAAATGTAGTTCCCGTGAAGCACAAATAACCGATTTTTGAGGTCTGAGTTGAAATGCAAGTTGCACATTGTCGATAGTTTCTTAGTTCATACCTAGTCGTCCACTCAGTCGCAAGTTCATTACACTGTCAGTCGCTCGGCTCATCTAATTATGGATTATTAGGATGGAAGATCTCTTCCATATTGCCGGCGGATATTTCGCTGAACAGTTACTGATGATTTACCAGACTCAGCATACCACCATACACATTGGGGCTTTTCCTGTGGTTTCGTCATTTTCGTTTGAATCAACAGCAACAGGACACGTCCCTGGGGACAGACCAGGGCACGAATCGGACCAGCGCAGTGGAGAGCAACTGTGCTGGCTCCCGGCTAAGCCTACGGGCTCGTGGACAAACTGTGGGGTCGTCAGGAGATCTTAAAAACATAGGCTAATAAGAAATAACGTAGTAGAATTATTGAAATATTTTTTCTCATTAGTTTTAACATAATCTAAAGTTTAGACCAAAAATATTATGTAATTTTCGCTTTTATATTAATTTTACGATGATTACAAAAGAAATTAGCAGAACCAGATGAACATAGCATTTTACTAAATATTTCTGATTTTCAATCTTAAAAATTATACATTTCAATTTATAGAACTTTTGCAAATTGTTAATTAAGGATCAATTATATATTTTCTGTAATAATTCCACACATTTTAATTAGGAGAGGTTAAACTCAATTAATGGAACATTTTCATTAGTCCTCGGCATTATATAATATACAAGCATACATAGATTTGTGGTTATTCTATAGCATTTTGACCTTAAGGGGGACCGACTGGTGAATTTCAATTCGTTTTAATTTTCATCTTATTGTTTTGAAATTTTTATCACATAGATTATGTGCTTATAGAAACGTCTCTATGAAGTTTGGTGTTTATAAGTACAAATAATTTCAGAATTGTGATTTTCTAAAGCTATTTTTTTTATATTTTCCAAAAACTTCTCCTTACGATGCATTTTTAAATATTTTCTGATGCAATTTGAGATTCAGGGTCTTTGTGATTGCACTAAACACATTTGATATGTAAAAACATCGTAAAGAGAGGATACTGCTTATTTTTCATTTTTATAAATATTTTATCACTATCATTATTTTTCCCATCTCAATTTAAAAGAACATGTGTGTGTCTTAGACTAGTAGCTGCATAGCAAATTTGAATTAGCATATATTGGGAAGTCTAACCACAAAATTTCACTTTGATAGCATAAAACGTGCATCGTAAGGAGCATTTTAAGTTTTGGGAAATGTCAAAAAAATGGAAACGGAAAAAACACATATTAAAGTTTAAGTAGTAATGCTGACCACACGTGATAGGGTATTTAAACTCTTACGTCACGGACTCAATTTTGCTCCTACAATAAAACTTTTTACATGACAATAATCCTAAAGAATCAGAGTTATTAAAAAGCAAATAAATAAAAAATGCATTTTTTTGTGATTTTTTCAACATTTTCACAAGTCGGTCCCCTTAAATGGTTAATTCTCATTATTACATTCTAGTTTTTTATAGTTTTAACAAAATGGACGTGAGTAATTATTGCAGATTTTATTTCTAAGAAAGTATACATGAATTTCTCGGATATCCTTTTGGTTTACAAAGCATAAAATTCCGCTTTGTTAGTTACATCAACTGACTAGTAACTTGTCTAAACTCTTGAACATTAAATAGTGTTGACGTTAGCACTTGCTTTCAACAACTACCACCAGGGGTTTCAGATCAATTGGAAATGAAAGCCAATACAAATTGTGTATAGCAGAACATTTTGAATTGATGCTGCCATTAACTAAAACAATTCCTCTGGGGTAATTATAGTAACTAATCCGCTTATTGAATCAGCCAAATGCCCACACATTTTCACTGCGATTCTCGTGAAATTTAATCAAAAGCAGATAACTGATTCATTGTCTGTGTTTATTCGATGTACCTAGTACAATTCTCTTACTACTATTGCACTGACGAAGCATTTCCTGTGCTAAAATCTCAGTTGTCCATTTCAACTAACCACTTTCTTTTATAGATCAGAAGTTAACGGGTAAAACCATCCAGGATCGGCTTTTATTTTCAGGGCTTAAAAATTTGAGTATAACTGAATTGTGAAGTGAAGTAGATCTAAAATGGCGTAAAGCAAGTGTCGTGTACTCATAAAGTATCTAAAAGATAAAGTGATCCCACTAGCAGACCTCAGGAGGCCCTTGGGGTAGTAGGAGATTGAGGCTCCCACTTTTCCTGGACAATCAGCGATTCATGTCAGACGGGTTGTCAGCCTGCGTGATGACCACCTTTACTACAGGAACAAGTGTCTGGGCAACTTATTTCCGATTAGAGGCTGGGTCGAACCCCCATGGCCATAGTGCCGGTCCGGGGGCCCGGGGCCCCGTTCCGGTCGCGTCTCTCCGGGTTTACGTTATACGGGCTCCAGAGGGTTTTTGGGTCCATTTAAAAATTCTGCTTTCCACCCGGGGATCGAACCCTCAAACCTTCCCCCTGGCTTTGTAGCATAGTGCCTTAACCATTATGCTGCGGAACCCTCCATAAATTATCTACTTCCTCATTTATTTATTCTGGTAGATATATGTTTAAATTTAGCACATATATAAATTTATAAGAATAAACTGTCGTCTATGTATACAAAATATTAATTGAGGCGTTGACATAGAAAAGGTAGTAAGTCATAATAGAAAAAGTTTACAGGGGAAGCAAAAAGCAACTTTCCCAACATTAATTTTAATATAATTTTGAAACTACTAAAACATAAATTGTACTTGCAAAATAGTTACACAATATCCATATTCCATCCAACTATAGTAATTCTGCCCGAGGGCAGGTTTTTCACTGCAATCATAGCATCTTGATGCTATGCTTGCAGCTATACTAGGGAATTGTAGGTGTGGTAGCTTCCCGTTGCTTTCCACACCGGTGAAGGAATATGATGATAATGAGAATGATGATGATGATGATGGTGATGATGATGATTATGGCCATATGATTTCGGGGACCGTTTGGGCCCCAAAGCTTTCCCGACACCCGTCCTACAAGTGAGGAAAAACCCCATCAAGAGTTACGCCATCATTTTTTTTCAAAGGCTGTACATATCTTTTTGTTTTTGTGCAGTGCTTAAAATATCAAACTGTGGTTAATAATTTGATAAATGACTACTCTACAGTACTTTGTAGCAACAAGATGAAAAACATTTTACAAGGAGAATCACATGTGAGTAAAATTAGCTAATATTCATGTATACTTCTTAATTACATATTTATTTGATACTAGCGGTTGCCCAGCGGTAGAAATTCGACCACAATTCAGTATTTTTTTAAGTTTCTCACAAATACGTCATTATGCATTAATTTTCGATTTATTTAAAAATACGAACGATAGGAAATATGTGGTATAGCTTGGCTAAGCCATATTTGATAAACAATAACGCGGTATTTGACATTTGTATACCATTTATACTATTTAAATTTGCATTTGGCCTATTATTATGTGCACGGGAATATGTATCCCTTCTTCTCTACCCCGTCAATGTTCTATGTCGAGGCATAATGGAAGTAGATGCGAATATGTAAATATAAAAAAATGTAATGAAATTACTGAAACCAAGATTAGACAGGGTTTTAATTCCGATTTAAATAATGAAATGTACTCACTTTTTTAAACCACTAATAATAAATACGCGAGCAATTCACATTGCTGCTGCACAATTTTCTTTCTGCAACAATGCACTTCATTGAGTATGAACGTAAACAAATTAATGAGTAATACACATAATTATTTTGCGCGAGAGTGCTTTGTCGTACTTACAGCAATGGCGACCATGATTGAAAGTTCAACTTCCTATATTTCGGGGTTGCCAACCTAAATAACTATACTGTAATAATATATTTACACCCATGTGCGGGAAGTAAAACCACTGCCCTCTATGTATACTATATACAATGTATATACAAAAAATATCAATTATACGAAACAAATCACTGCACTTTAAATGAACAGAACTTTATTCGAACAATATAAAACAATAAATACTTACTTGCTGCCATTTTATCAATAATTGTTCTCATGGCCTCCTGTTGTTTCTAGTAACAAACATTGCCCACACTGTTAACGTTACTAAATTGTTTATAATGAACGCAAATATTTCTAACAAAAAACATTTTTTATTATTTTGAAAACACCACCTCGCAAAAAAATAATGTACAACACACGTTCGTGAAGTGTTTTACAGAATCTCGAAAATTAAAATCTCGATGTCGCTCGGTTTTTAAACATTTTCCCTCGATTCTGTAATAACTACTTCCCAACCTCGCATCGTAATATACTACTATTTTGTTTAATTTAATTTTTTGTAACACATATTATACATACATTTTATTTTTCCGCACTCCTTCTCTATATGAATTTTAATTATGCCAAATATCACACTAATCCGTGCGCGCAATGTGTTTAAAAAAAGGGGTACAAAGCTTTTTCTTCGCGTATTAATATATAGATTACATATTTAATTACATATTTTACTATATTTAGCTTATTTAGCTACATGTTTATGTAGGCCTACATATTTCTCAATTATATGGTACATAAAAGTCCGGGCTCTAATCATCAGCAGTCCAGGACTTCTATTCAGAACACCGCTGTTTTCGCTTTCCTGTCCGTAATTATCTTCATGAAGAAATCCTCTTTAGGTCATGTGACCTGTGACGGTAAACTTAAGGAATATGGTCTTGATCTTTCCACTGATGTTTTGGTCTTCCTTGGTCTGTCTATAATTAATGGTTTACAAATTGCTACTCTGCCATAAGTGTCTAATTTGTGCAAGGTATTATCTCGCTGTTCTGGTAGATTCTTTCTCTTTAAAAGCGCATTTAATTCTGCAGTCACTTCATCTACAGTATTTTTATGATTTTGTGATACAATCCTCTTTAGAACTGACTTGTCTCTTTCACCACGGTTCGTTTTTCAAGAAAATGTTTTATCATTACGCAAGTGTGCAGACATAATATTAGAAACTCATGCTACCTTGAGATATAGCGGTGGACACACATTATATAGTTACATATTATCCATCCATCCATCCAACCATCCATCCATCCATAGTAATTCTGCGCGAGGGCAGATCTGTCACTGCATTCATAGCATTTTAATGCTATGATTTGCAGCTTTACTAGAGAATTGTAGGTGTGGTAGCTTCCCGTTGCTTTCCACACCGGTGAAGGATGATGATGATGATGATGATGATGATGATGATGATGATAAGGACGATGATGATGGCCATATGATTTCGGGGACCGTTTGGGCCTTAATGTTTTCCTGACATTTGTCTTACAGGTGAGGAAAAACCCCGATAAAAACTTCACCCAGAAAAACTGCCCCGACCGGGGATAGAACCCGGGCCCGCTGCATGACAAAGCAATACGCTATCTCGAGACCACAGCGGTGGACTTACATATTATAAGGGCAAAATTCAATGACTTGCGAATAATAGACAGTTTGCAGTACCAGTAATATTTTATTTCATTCACATGGGGGGGACTGTGAGAAAAAAGTGGCATTTCAGACTCTGACAATGGAAACCGTTAAGGATTACAATTGAATGTGTTATATTCACACAGTATCTTATATTCTCTTTTCGACCTTGGTGCGGAATTGTAGGCATTGTTTGACTGTATTGATTTTCCATTGTTGATGTTCAACTTCAAAAACTAAACATTCTGCTTAATTTTTAAGAACAATTGTTTTTTGCATTGTGCACTTTATCAATATCCATAAATCACACGTGCAGTAAAGTATTGAGTACTTAAACATTAAAATGTTTTCTTCTCAAAACTTTATTAAATTGACATTGATCGTTATTCCTGTTTTTATTTACAATGTTCTGCTCTAGAGCAGGTCCTTTACTGCAATCATAGCATTTCCATGCTATGCTTTGCAGCTTTAGGGAATTATATGTGTGACAGCTTCCCGTTGCTTTCCACACCGGTGATGGAAATGATGATGATGTTCGGGGACCGTTTGGGCCTCTAAGGTTCCTGACATTTGTCTTACAAGTGAGGAAAAGAAAAACTCACCCAGGAAGTTAGTCCCGACCGAGAATCGAACCCGGGTCCGCTACGTAATAAGGCAGCACACTGCATCGAGACCACAACTCTGTATGCTATTCCTATATATCCTTCATTCATTACTGATATAATTTTTCTTCCTAAGTTACGCGACAGGAAATTGATTGTATTCTGATCCCAATAGAAATTGTTAATTTTTTGCGAATCTCATTGTAATTCAGTTGCTATGAAACTGTGTCTTAAATAGAAAATAAATTCTATCGATTGTAAATACACTCTAAATTCTGTGTAAGAAAATATAATCACAAGGAATTAAATCGACATATTATACAGTCTTGAGTTAAAAATGATTTTACAATGATTGATCTTAAGAAAATAGCCCAATATGTATTTTAACTCTATGAACCGGCATTGTAAATCATACAATTAACAAATCTGTGCAAACTGTGGACAATGAAATAAAACAAATTCCAGTAAAGTACGTAAAAACTGAATATTATCAACTAGAGAAAAAAGGAATGATAACAAATCAAGAGGAATTAAAAGGACAAAGTCTACTCTTTTAAGTTATAAATAATTTATTACAATAACTGTACATACAGTAAGTAATGTCTATTACTTCACGAATGGAGTGAGTAAATTACTGTAACAAACAAATGAATTTCAACCTGTGGACCATAAAAAAATGAAATTCTTGTAAGCCACATATAAACTAAAAATATTTATGGAAAAATTTGTATTCGTACAGCAAATTCCTAACTGAAACAGAAATATTAAATTTAAAAAAACAAATATATGACCTAAAATGAAGCTTTAAATTTAAATAAAGCAACACACATCTATAAAAATACAAAGTGAATAGAAGGCACCAAGATAATCTATTCAAAATTAAGTGTAATTAATCCAAAAAAATAGTAATTTGGGCAACGAAGTCATACAAAATTATCTCCGACTTCATAAGGAGCAGTTAGATTTATATCGAGATCCTCCTGTGTCATAAAAAGGATGAAACGCTCACAAAATTTTCCCTGACTCCCGAGTAAAAACTAGAAAAATATCGGGTACTTCCAGTGGGAGAAGAGGACAAAACGTCCTATAAACATATTCCCCGACTTCTGAGAGAAAAAGTAGAAACACATCGAAACGTCCACTTGGAAAGAGGAAAAAAGTCACAATATGTTCCCCGACTCCCGAGGGAAATACTCGAAGACATATCGGGATCCTCCAGTGGGAGAAGAGGAGAAAACGTCCCACAAATTTCCCCGACTCCCGAGGGAAATACTAGAACAAATATCGGGATCCTCCAGTGGGAGAAGAGGAGAAAACGTCCCACAAATTTCCCCGACTCCCGAGGGAAATACTAGAACAAATATCGGGATTCTCCAGTGGGAGAAGAGGAGAAAACGTCGCACAAATTTCCCCGACTCCCGAGGGAAATACAACAAATATCGGGATCCTCCAGTGGGAGAAGAGGAGAAAACGTCCCACAAATTTCCCCGACTCCCGAGGGAAATACTTGAAAATATATCGGGATCCTCCAGTGGGAGAAGAGGAGAAAACGTCCCACAAATTTCCCCGACTCCCGAGGGAAATACTTGAAAATATATCGGGATTCTCCAGTGGGAGAAGAGGACAAAACGTCCCACTACATTTTCCCGACTCCACAAAAAAAACCCTGAATAATACCCGGATTCTACATCGGGAAGAGTTCTTAGCCTTTCACAGTATTTTCTCCCACACATACCGTCGTGACTGAACATTTCTGGATTTCCGTGGATATAATTATCTCTGTGTAACAGTTACATTGAAATCAGTTCATTTCAGTATCACAGTTATCGCTATCATTAGGTCCGTGAATAATTTTAAGCAACGTCTTAGTAAAGTGTAAGTAGATCTTCCGCAGGTGAACTGTTAGTATTGTCTGCACGTTAATAATTGTAAACAGTAACTTGTAAGCCTGTGTTAACGTAGTGTGTAATTAGATTTAAGTATTTAACTTTATCATAGTCAATGTAGATTGTTTAACTTTAATGTTAATTTAACTTCTTTAATATATGAATATTATAATATTAATTTGTGTTCCATTTTATGATAAATGCCCACTGTATTTATATTCTTGAGGTTGCACCGCGTAGCGGAACGGTTTAAGGCATGGTGCTACGGTAGTTGCTCGGGGAGGAAATGTTTTATGGAGTTTCGGACAGTCCCAACTCAACATCATGAGTATTTTGGAAAGCTACAATATGTAGTGGCTCCAAGTTGAGAAAATCAGTTGTAACTCTGGGGGAACCGTCATTTTGATCACATATATACTGGTGGATGATTGCTCTGCATAGTGATTGATATATGTGAATATGAGGCCAGCAGCTGGCTTGTAGGGCACGGACCTTCATCTCGCGCCTATGAGTTTAATGAGGAACGCAAAGCTCACTCCCCAGTAGTAACATGGTTGCCGGATTATTCATTCCGTTAACGACTACTGAAGCATAGTATTTGTCAGAGGTCTTCTCCAGTCAAATAACACAACACTGGTGAAAGCAAGTGGCAACATATTAACAAAAGGAAGAGAATCAACAGTACATTTCTAGTACAGTTTCCGCGTGAATATTTAATTTGGGATATATATATATATATATATGGTATGATAAGAAAAATAAATACCTGGACGGGATTCGAACCCGGAACTCTGAGTCTGTACCTCAGCGTGTTATCCATTACACCAGCAGGCGAATCCAATTCAAACACTTATCTTTCTTATATATGTATTATATTCTCCATTATTACTAGATGTCGCGAGAACTCGGTCTTCACTGCCATCTAGTAGCTGACTATAACAAGGAAGCAAATTAAAGAGAATATTTTTACTTTATATATATATATATATATATATATATATATATATATATTATATATTATATATATGGTGTCCACCGCTGTGGTCTCGAGGTAGCGTGCTGCCTTGTCACGCAGCGGGCCCGGGTTCGATCCCCGGTCGGGGCAGTTTTTCTGGGTGAGGTTTTTATCGGGGTTTTTCCTCACCTGTAAGACAAATGTCAGGAAAAATTTAAGGCCCAAACGGTCCCCGAAATCATATGGCCATCATCCTTATCATTATCATCCTTACCATTATCATCATCATCCTTTACCGGTGTTGAAAGCAACGGGAAGCTACCACAAAAAGTCCCTAGTAAAGCTGCAAGCATAGCATGAAAATGCTATGATTGCAGTGAAGGACCTGCCTTCGGGCATAATTACTATGGATGGATATATATGGTGGTCTCCCATTTATTTTGACTACCCGAAATATATTTGTATGTAAGTACAAAATATAAAATTGTTTTGTAGAAAAGTTGTCAAACTATGTGGGGGAAATAACATTAATAATAATAATTAATGGATTTTGTAGTGTTGTTTGTTAACAATATATGAATACTAACTTTGTTTTCTTCAATGACACCATGTATTTATTCTACGATGCATTAATTAAGCACTCCAAGGCCAGCATGTTATCAACAGTAGCGATGGTATCACCAGCATTGTTTGTGTGTAATTTATCCATGAATCCCCTCCATCACGAACGAGGTAAAGATACCGGTAGATGCAATTGTGCAATATGTATATATTATATAATGGGGACAGGAGTCCAGTTGAAGTTAAAATATATAACCATATATAAAGAAAAACATATTACATATATTGTGCAATATAGGCCTACTTATATAAAATTAAGTATATCTTTATATTAAAATGTATTATATCTAATATATAAAAATGAATATTTGTTTGTTTGTTCGTACTATATGCGCGGCCATACCGTTGATCCGATTGTGATAGGGCTTTTTGCAAAATGTTCAGGAGATTCCCGGGTTGAACATTAATGTACACAGAATTGAATATCTCAAAAAGCTCTACAAAAACGTCCGCGACAGCATGTGTTTATCTCTTACGGATAACTCACAATAACCATTTTTGTCTTTCATTGATACCAAGAAGGTCGAAAAAAGTACGTATATAGATTCCTGTGCAAGCTTTGTGGCGGGTATTCGCGGATAACTCAAAATAACGAATTTTGTCTTTTAGCTCATTTATGCCAAGAAGATCGAGATAAATAGGTTCCCGGACAAGACCGGGTAATCAGCACGGGGAATCTTAAAATAGTTACGATATAGGTTTATAATTATTTTTCGTTTTACTTATTCAACTAATCACAAGAAGTACATTAACTTTCGTCTTTCAGCTCATTTATGCTAAGAAGATCGGAATGAGTAGATTCCCGGACAACGCCGGGTAAACAGCACGGGGCATCTAAAAATAATTACAATATAAATGCTTCCTTTTATGTATTCAACTAAACATAAAACGCATTAATTTTCGTATTTCAGCTCATTTATGTCAAGAAGATCGGGATAAGTAGATTCCCGAGCAATGCCGTGTAATCAGCATGGTATATTAAAAAATATAAATCTATAATTATTTTTAATTTAACTTATTCAACTAAACGTAAAAACAAATTAATTTTCATTTATTTAGGCGTAGCAGTGTTAGCTAGTGTATTTATAAAAATCAGAGTTCACAAAGCTAATTAAAACATTACATTTGGTATAGTTCGCGGTATAGCCTATGGAGCTATAGTTAAAAATGAAATTTGCGAAACATGGTGTCATGTGAATCAGAAAAACGAAATATTTCTGTGTGACATAAACGTCTTAAATAGTATTAATAGTATCTCAATCAGAAGAAGATTTAAAGCGGCCCGTACACGTCAATATGTTGTACAATATTTTGTACAATAGTATTAATTGGACAACCCACACGGTGCAATATAATTGCTCAATAAATTAGTTCGCGGGTGATAATTGTGCAGTCAACATGTGAAATAATAAGAAGTCAGAACACAGAACTGAAATAGTATTGGGCAATATTGCCAATAGACGACGCAATATTTACTAGATTGCACAATAAAAATCAAACTGTCTTTTTGTTGGACTCAATGTATTGAGCAATCTTTCAAACGTCCCCTACACGATCAATATTTACGTCAACATATTGCACAATAATCGACATTGTACAATAATATTGAGCGTCTGTAGATCATACTGAAAGATTTACCTTCCACTCCGGTGACCCGGGTTCGATTCCCGGCGGGGTAGGGAATTTTTAATCTCCACCTTGGATCTAGGTGTGTGTCTATTCCTTGTGTATATATATGAGAATAACAAAAAGGTAAAAACAACAAGGAAAACAGTGTAAACAAAAAAGAGGGGAAAAAAAACATTGATGCCTGATGAAAACGTTTAAAAAAATTGCACAATATATTGATTCAATAAAAAACAGTTTGATTTTTATTGTGCAATCTAGTAATATTGCATCGTCTGTTGGCAATATTGCGCAATACTAGTTCGGTTCTGTGTTCTGTCTTCTTTTATTATTCCACATTTTGACTGCACAAGTATCACCACGAACTAATTTATTGAGCAATAATATTGCACCGTGTGGGTTGGCCAAGTAATACTATTTTACAAAATATTGCGCATTATACTGACGTAAAGCGACCCCTAGACGATCAATATTTACTTCAATATATTCCACAATATTTTGTAGAATAGTATTACTTGGCCAACCCACACGGTGCAGTATTATTGCTCAATAAATTAGTTCGCGGATGATACTTGTGCAGTCGGCATGTTCATTCCAATACTGTTAATATAGAACAGAACTAGTATTGCGCAATATTGCCAACAGACGACGCAATATTTACTAGATTGCAAAATAAAAGCAAACTTTTTTATTGACTCAATATATTGCGCAATCGTTCAATGTGATATACAGACGCTCAATATTATTGTACAATGTCAATTATTGTGCAATATATTGACGTAATTATTGATCGTGTAGGGACCGCTTAAGACATCTACATAATCTTAAAAAGTCATCTTTATTCGTACGTTGTAATGTTCTGACTTAAGCCCTTTATACTGTACATAACATTACTATGCATAATTGCTTTAATGTGAAAAAATGTAAAGATACAGGATACATATTAGAATATGCCATTGAGAGGAGTGTTGACTGAATTGTAATGGCGGAAGCTAATTACCCGGCAAGATGCACAGTGAGAACGTAATTAAATAAGCATTTTCTCAACTAAATTTATTAAGTTGGCGTTTGTAGTGAAGTTTAAGCCTCCTAATGAAATAAGCCTATAAGTCTCGTTAATCTAAACTTAATCACTTCCCATAACTTATCTAATCTAACTCTTGTTTAATAAACAACTCCTTTAGAAGCACATTGCACATCGATTAAATTAGTAAAATAAGAAAGGGTGCTTCTTTTGTTGTGTTTCTCATGATATATGAAATGTCATAAAAAGTTGACAATAAATATATAAACAAATAAATCCCTGCCACGACACCGAATAAGGTTCTGTAACTCTTAGGTGTATGCGGGAGAACCATGGCGTTTATTTAAGTGTCTCTTGAGATAAAGTTAGTGTACAGCTGTCAAAACTTTGTGTAGAATAATTGCGCCCTCAACTCTGAATCGAATCAAGTTGAATCCATTCCTCTATCAGATTTGTCTGTTTTTTTCAGAACCATCAATCTTAAAACCAACTTCTTTCTAGATCTTCGTGATACATACCATGGTTTTGTTTCCAAATTGAGATGTATCTGCAATTAACACCAGTGTATCAGAATATTTAGTACTTATTATAACGACGCTCTTTAACATCTCAGGTCATTAGCATTGCAATCAAATTCTTGTAAGTCCATGTTTCCCTTAACAAAGATTTAGGCGCTCTCCCCCTACAGGGAAGAATTTGAACCATACTAATTGTTTTCGTATAGATATCATTAGAGTGGTCCGTGGTCAGCGTTTCGCCTCATATTGACATCTAGGAAACCAAGGTAGTACTAGGACGGAAAATTCGGTACATTTCTTAGATGCCTTTTCATTCAAGCTTAAGGATCTTTTACGAGCCTGAAAATCTTCAGACTCGGAACCCACGGCTTAAAGTCCCTCCCGGAGGACTTGCTCCTTGGATTTTCCATCCTAAAACAATCCATCGACCCCGGACGGGTTTGAACCCGCGACCCTCGGGACCAGAGGCAAGGAGCATAACCACTAGTCCACCGCGGCCGATGCAGTGGGCAATCAAAATACGAAGATAAAAAGTCAATTGTTGCTCAGATAGTTCTCGTTACAAGTTTAAGATCAATTGCCGTGAATCTATGACACGTGACCCTTGACTTTACTTACCTTCCAAAGATAATCATTCTCAGGATTGTTAAAACGTTCGAATTACATCGATCCGCTTGATTTTAGACTAAAGAACATGGGTATTTGTATGGAGCATAGGAAATAGGAACGACTACAAGAAAATAAATATATAAAATTTCTATGAGTAAATACGCCAAATCTTGGGAACGAACTTATTCTATTCATATCTCAATGATCTCAAAAAAAATATTTGCTATTCTATGCCATCAGTGAATATTCGATTGGAAAATAAGTGAAATTTAGCGTTATGTTGGGCCAATGTGATAACACGTGTTTCCGCTCACATATAAGGGGATTCTATTCCAAGTGTCTACCTACATTAATGGACAAGTTAGGGTGAGAAAATGGGCGAGTTGTACACCAGATTAGTTTAGCGTTAATTTATTTGTTAGCGGGTTTTTGTGATAGGTTGGTACATTGTCTGAGCAATGACTAATACATATTTACATTATAAATATGCTGATATTAGATTAGTTCCCGCTCAACTTCTCACTTCATTTTAAGGCTTTTTTCACTTTTTTTTTTGGAAAAAAGATTTATATGTAATCATTATCATCATTATCAGCATCACGGATTAGACTTTAAGGTCTATTCTGATCTCATGCTAGAATTGGAATTTATATGTAATTATTAGGTAATTATTCGCATACTGCAACAATAAATTGTGCGTTAATTCGAATTTATGTTGGTGGCATTGTGGTATAAAATCACCAAAATATTTGATCTACCTTATATGCAGTAATGTAAATTCAATAGGACTATAAACATCCTATCTAATATTGACTTTTAGAACATATTATTACCTAATTTTATCGCATTAAACTATGTTATTCTATAAAGTAAGTAAATATTACGTTTGTAGAATGCTAGTTCACTGCAATATATTTTGTATCTTGTTGTAATATGAAGCGCAGTTCTTTCATTAGACTATTCAAGAGGATTTACTCGAAGAGAAGAGGTTTCATTTCTGAAATCCGTCAAAGTAGTTCATTGTTCAGTGTCATGTTAGACAGTTGAAAATGGTAATTTATAGTTTATAGTGAAGATAAATATATTAGGCTCGAGTGCTCTCAATATTATCCTTCTTACGTTAAAACTTATAAATTAAAGTCGCGAAGTAACTTTGGCTTACGCTGCATGCTTTTATTTTTTTCAGTAAAAATGTATAAACTTAAAATGGGAATTTTAGAGATATATAAAAGCGTAGAATTTGGATTGAAATAAGATAATTTTAGCTTCTTCGATAATAAAAACTGGATGCTTAGTTATAAGTTAATAAATCATAATATAATGACAAAAGTTAAATTAACACTGGCGGTTTAATCTTCATACCGAAGAAAACCACGTCTTCCCAACCTTTACATACAAATTTTAATAAATCCATTGAGGCCCGGACCACCAAAGCCTAAAATACTGTGGTTATCTTTACATAAAATAATTTCTGTTTCAAGTTTTGAAGTATTTTAGTTACCTTTTGTAAAACATTAGGTTCCTGTAATGGAGATAGTTTATTTGCATGTTGGTAATAACATCGGTTTATTTACTTTCCCGTGTTAATAATAATAATAATATTAATATTAATATTAATATAATAATAATAATATAATAATATTTAATATTAATATTAATATTAATATTAATAATAATATTAATAATAATATTAATAATACTATTAATAATATATTCATAATAATTATTAATATAATATTAATAATAATATTAATAATAATAATAATAATAATATTAATAATAATAATATTAATATTATTTTATTATTATTATTATTATTATTATTATTATTATTATTATTATTATTATTATTATTATTATTATTATAATAAAAATAACAATAATAATATGTTGCTGGAAAAATTACATAACCTGTGTGTGTGAGCGTGTACGAACGCGTGCTTGGTGTTGCTATTAATATCTTCAAATAAGCCAGATTTACGATATAACAATTATAATAATTACAATAATTATAATAACTAACACACTAGCACTATTGAACTCATAGGTTCATGGCCGCACGGAAAAAAGCTCTCCATGCATCTTATCTTGAGCTAATGTTTTCCAATCATCCCCTGTATAATCTACTTCCCTCAAATCATCGATAATGTTATTCTCCCAACTCATTCTTGGTCTACCAACTGGGCGTTTTCCCTCTGGTTTTCCTACAAGAAGCTTCCATGCACGTCTTTCATTACCCATTCGTGCCACATGTCCTATCCATCGCAGTCTACGAGACTTAACTGTTCTCATTATATCTGGCTTCCTATAAAACAATAATTATAATAATTACAATATTATATTATTATTATTATTATTATTAAAACAATAAATGTGGATAAATTATGTACAGAGGTTATTTAAGTTCTAAAACATTTTTAAATCCAGCGCATTCCCCTAAAATAGAACATTCTCATTGTAATGTATTGCCCCGGAGCGTGTCCTAGTTTCGGATTTGGTGTCACATCGGACGGATTCACACTGTGGCTTTCCTCTCGACTGTGTCAAGATTCATGAGTTCCCCACAATTAACCAATCATCTGATTGTCGAATTACAATGCCTTGTTGTACCTTCCTTCTAACAACGTACCATAAAATTCTACATTACTGCGCTTTGTCGTACAGCTTTACAGTATTTCACATTAGAGATATATAAGAATTTTTATAACCTATATTTCTAACTTTTAAGAGCAAAGTAGAAAGACATATGATAGAGAGGAGGAAGGGCGAGTGAAGATGTTATATTAGCTTTATATAGCCTATATATTCTATTAAGTGAGGGAAAGAAATCGAACAGTCTAGATAGTCTCTTACGATTGTGTTATAATAAAATATCTTCAACAAAAATATAAATAAATTTCATTGCCACCGAATTTCACACCCCTGTGAAATCATTCATAATTACAACCGATTTTTAAATATCATATAATCGCCTAATTTCATACATTAAAAAAAAATCACGCACAAAATTGGTCTCATAGTAAAGCGTCTGAAACAGGACCGTAGCCACGATCGATAAGTCAATACATTCCAATATTATGGCTCCCTTCTTTAATGAGAGTTATAAACTGTCTGTGTTTCATTTCATAAGTTTAATAGTATATATTCTGGTAAAATTCCATTGACTATTTAACTCATGTCGCACATGGTAGTCAATGACCAATCACGTTTCAATGAATTCTGTTTTACAACCAATGACAGTCGTGTTTCACCTCGATCTTTATCGATTTCTCTTTATCAGCTCCTACTTTTGTGATAAAGAAAGCTCCCCCTTTTTTAATGTTCTGAACAGGTCAAAGCATTATTTTTCTCCAACAAATACATTTAATATAGCAAATAATGAAAAGATTCATTGATTTTACTGAGTTGTTTACTAAAAAAATAAATGAATAACCCGTAACGTTGATTATGATATATAGTTTGATGTTTTTTTCATTATTTCTCCACTTGGGTGCACTCTTATAATATTGCGATCCTATTTGCTAATAAATAATATGATCAAGCAGCAGTGAATGAACATAACCTCACATTTCAGATTTGTTTTCAAACATCGCTGTTTACATTAAATGTACAAATATTTTAAAATAATTATAGTTAAATAATGATTTGTGAGTAAAGAGCTTAATTTTATTCGTTAATTAGCCCTAATAAATGCCACTCTTGATTTCCAAATTCTCTTGATAAGATTTGTATTTTTCATAAGTAATGCCACGAGTGATTTCCAAATTATCGATAAATTCATGACTCACGAAGTGAGGAGTGAATTTATCTAGAGAATTTGGAAATCAAGAGTGGCATTTAAGTAAAGTTTACTTTACTTTACTTAAATGCCACTCTTGAAATACAAATCTCGCCCTTTTGCGTTAAGATTAGTCTCTTGGCCGAATATTCGTTATTAAACCAAAAAAAAAAAAATTCACTCTTGGTAGTCTCAAGATATCACATAACATATGAAGATCCTATGATTTCCAGGTTAGAATTCGAGCAATGATCGTCTGATCCTCCCCCCCCCCCTTCATGCGGAGGAAAAAATCAGAATAATCTCACCATTTTCTCACAGATTAGTGTTAAAACTTAAAGAATTCTCAAATTTCCACATATCCCTGCCACAATTTAAGTGTAGGGGTTTAATGGATTTACTGGATTTAATGTTAATTAAATAACTAACTCACTGACACTTTCGAACTCGTAGGTTCATAACCGCTCAAAATAAGCTCTCCATACATCCCTATCCTGAGCTAAATTTTTCCAATCATCCCCTGTATTCGTCATAGCTCGAACCCAATTAATGCTCTTACAATAAATAAATAAGTAATATATATATAGTAAGTAAAGTGATCCCACAACAGGCCCGGAGGCGCTTGGGGTAGTAGGAGGTTAAGGCTCCCACTTTTTCTAGACAATCGGCACTTTATGTCAGCCGGGTTGTCAGCCCTGCGTGACGGCCGCCTTTACCCCCAGAACAAGCGTCTGGTACTCATTTCCGTTAGAGGCTGAGTGACCCCATGGCCATAGTGCCGCCAGAGGGTTTGGGTCAATTTAAAAATCCTGACCCCAACGGGACTTGAACCCTCGATCCTCTGGCTTGTAGCTCAGTGCTTTAAACCACTGCGCTACGGCGTGCCCCCTATATATATATATATATATATATATATATATATATCGATGTTATAATTAATTCTGACATTTATATAATTTTGACAGTATTAAGCGTACACTAATTTACAGTAAACATAACTAGCTGTGACGTAATTTGGTCCCGAGCCGTAACCGAGTGGTTAAGGCAAGAGGCATTGGCGTAGAGCTACGGGACTTGCTGGTTCGGATCTTCATGGTGAAGAAATTTTCTCATGGATTTTCGGTGCCCACCCACAGGTTGATATAAGCAGCTGTAATGGCTGGAGACTCGACATGCTGGCCGCATGTCGCCCCTACACTGGCAGGATAATAGTCTACATCTGTGATTAATACATGTAGATGTGAGGCCAGCAGCCGATTGGTAGGCCAAGGTCTTTCTAGTCCTGTCGCTCTGTGGAGTTTGGAGTTTTGTGGTGTAATTTTGGAATATGGTGACCCTAGAAGAACGTATAAAACTGTACACACTCATACAACGCTGAAGATACAGTAGTTGTTGGGAAGGCTTAATATGTTAATTTGGTCTTTACGGTCAAAAGAGGCCGAACTCGTAGCAAGAAGATGAGGAATCAAAATATGCCACTTTTGGTCTTAATTAAGTTTACTATCTGTACAAGTATTTTAGTCATTTGCAGGAGTGTTTGTATTAATTTCCGGCAGGATATGGTTTGAGGGTTCTCCAGTGACACTGACACAATCGTCACTTTATTTCACTCACCACTCTCCTTGTCTCTCTGATACCACTTTGCACAATACAGATTCCCGTCTACAACATCCACAACTCTCCACTAAGTATAATGTCCTTCCCTTATCTAACAATGTCAAACCACATATGTATGCGATCTACTTTACTAACACTAACTCTACTCATATCTGCCAATAAAATCTTCACCATAGCCTGATCTTTAAGGATAATCGCATCAATGAAATCGAGGCTTCATCCAATACCGCTTTGTTGTTAAAACAACTTTACAGGAGAAGTAAGAAAAAATACTCTTCTTCTTCTTCTTCGGCTTTCCCCCACTTACAGATTTACCGTCTTCAGTTTCCATTTATCTCTATCATTCCAATCTCCCTCTTCCAAATTCCTATCATCCATTATAGTTCTGACGTAGGTTTTCCGTTTCCATATTGGTCTGCCACGTTTATTTCTTCCAGGGAGTGACCACTCCTATATATTTTTTGGCCATTTTTTATTTTCCATTCTTTGTACATGGACATACCATTTAAGCGTTTGATTTTCAATCCTCTTAAAAACAGATGTGGTGACATTCATTTCTCTCCAAAGGAATGCATTTCTTATTTTATCCTGTCTTGTCATTATTCAAAGTTGATTAAATATAATGACAATATCTTGTTCCCCCCCCTAGGTTATGGCTATTATTCTGTGCGGCCTATCACGTTTGCTGTCATTCTCGTCCTGATGTTCCGAACAGAAATTCATTCTATGTGCAACAATCCGTTTAATGTTAAGCCACATTAACTTTAACTAGAGTTTATCATATTCCATACAATATAAAACCACCGCTGTGGTCTCTAGGTAGCGTGCTGCCTTCTCACGCAGCGGGCCCGGGTTCGATTCCCGATCGGGACAGGCTCCTGGGTGAGGTTTTTTTCGGGGTTTTTCCTCACCTGTAAGATAAATGTCAGGAAGCGTAGGACCCAACGGTCCCCGAAAATCATCCGGCCACCATCATCATCATCATCATCATCATCCTTCATCGATGTGCAAAGCAACGAGAAGCTACCACACCTATAATTCCCTAGTAAAGCTGCAAAGCAGAGCATGAAAATGCTATGATTGCAGTGAAAGACCTGCCTTCGGGCAAAATTTCTATGGATGGATACAATATAACGGTAAATGAAATTTTAAATCAGTC
This sequence comes from Diploptera punctata, assembly GCA_030220185.1. Taxonomy (NCBI): domain Eukaryota; kingdom Metazoa; phylum Arthropoda; class Insecta; order Blattodea; family Blaberidae; genus Diploptera; species Diploptera punctata. The sequence goes on along the minus strand of JASPKZ010010634.1, from coordinate 25,251 downwards.
GGAAAAACTTTCCTTCTTTTGCGCAGGACATTTAAATCTCTTTTGGCAAACGACTTTGATGGAGTTAAGAAGATTTGATTCTCTTGTTGCAAATTAGATGGTTCGTGACTCCTTATTAATTAGTGGTTTTCAAACTCGCACTTTCAAACCCGGCTACGGTCGATGCATTTTTAAGACGTAAAAACCCTAAACTTGGGTAAATTTGTTATCATTTTCAGTTTATTATCTTAGAACTTACCATTTTTTTTCATAAAATGGGGAGGGGAGGAAGGAATAGTAATTTATAAATGAGAAGATGGCAAGTATAATAATGAAGAATAAGAATAGAATTAATCAGCTTAAGGGTATTATTTGAGGAATAGAAGAGTATCACAAATTAATTATTTTAGATTGAAACTCTAATGTTATAAAATTAACTAACTCTTCATTCCTTCGGAAGTGAAATAAAGCCGGGTATCTCGTGTATTAACTAACTGGCACTATCGAACACGTAGGTTCATGGCCTCGCGGACACAAGCTATCCTCAGCTAATGTTTTCCAATCAGGTTCTCTATAATGTAATTCCCTCAAATCATTGTTAATGTTATTCTCCCATCTCATTCTTGGCTTACTAACAGGACGTTTTTTCCTAGTGTTTTCCAACAAGATTCTACGCCCCTCTTTCATTCCCCATTCGTGCAATATGTCTTGCTCATCGCATTCTATGAGATTTAACTGTTCTTATTATACAGTAAAACCTGTCTTAGCCGGAACCTTTATAAGAAGGAAACCTGTAGAGACGGGGGAAAAATCTCCAGAACGGTACGATTTTACGTGTAAAATCATCCTGTATAAGCCGGAAACCTTTATAACGCGGAAAAGAAATGGTTTTTAAAGTACCAATAGTTAATTTTTACCTCAGTAAGACGGAAAATTATTCTTAAGCACGTTCTAATTACAGTATTAATGACCACACGTGAAAGTTCTGCACATGATGCTTTCTGCATTATATCGTTTTACCTTCTTGTGTTGTCATTGTATTGCGGGGATACCCTTGGTTATGTGTGACAGCGGGGAATCCCTCGCTTTTCCTTGCCTGCTTACGTTCCCTGCGAGGGAGTTGGGAATCTCTTTAGTCTTCCTGTAGTTGAGTTCCTTCTCGCTTTTGTGTAATAAAGGTGTTTTGTATTGCCGTGCAATCTGAGCTGTGCTACATACACGATTTTGTCTGTATTTGAGTCAATACGTTATGTCTTTAGAGCGTGCATGTAAAACCCTTACATTCCGTGAGAAAATTCAAGCTTGTAATTTGGGAAGCCTTTATAAAAAGAAAAACTGCCAAGACGGAAATATATTTAAGGAAACGTCATGTTCCTTCATAGACAGGTTTTACTGTTTATGGTTTCCTATAAAGATCATGTAGCTCACAGTTATTCAGTCTTCACCATTCGCATGTCTGTCCATCTCTCTTTCGTCCAAAAAAAATTCTAGGAACTTTATTCTCAAAATGCTAAATATTTTCTCCTCCCTTAAATTAAGGTGACTCTATATTAGATTTACGAAATGAAAAATAGCCGCACGTGTGAATTAACATTACGAAGTTGTAAAGGAGCGTCGTCAAATAAAACGGTAATAACTACAAGATTCTGCTGCCTTTGCTAACTTCCACATGAATATCTTAAAGTTTACAGGAGTTGTATAAATTGGAGAATAAAATCATCAAGTAAGCTAAAGTAAAAGAGATAGAATATGTATATGTTACAGAAGGAAAATAAAACGACTTGGTGTAGCTTTTCGTCTTCAAAGTACTCACGTCATTTCGTCTTCAAATATAGAGATATCTGGTCGGCACACATCGATCCCTTCAAGATTGTCTCTCTTCGTTTGTACTTCTCCCTTACATTTCACATCTTACGAAATTTATCTTCCATTCCCTAGCTCAATGTGAATACGAACGGTATCTAAATCTCTAACACCTACATACATAATACATTATTTTAAACTATCTAATACCCGGTGTGCGCTGTTACGCCTAAATAAATGAAATGCGTTTTTACATTTAATTGAACAAGTAAAAAGAAAAATAATTATAAATTTATATCGTAATTATTTTTAAATGCCCCATACTGATTACGCGGTATTGCCCGGGAATCTATTTATCCCGTTATTCTTGGCATCAGTGAGGTGAAAGACAAAAATGGTTATAGTGAGTTACCCGTAAAAAATATACATATGATGTCACGGACTTTTTGTAGAGTTTCCTGGGGTATTGAAGTCTGTCTGTATACATTAATTTGGTGCATTTCTTATGGGTTAGACAGCGTAAATAAATTAAGTGTCCATAAAGCGACTTTTATAGTACACCCATGCCTTTTATTTTTAGCTCCGGCCCTATAGTATGTACAGTAATATGTTATTTACTTTAATAAGTTAATTGTCCCAGAAATCATCTCTAAATGATGGTAGTAACCCCCATTCAAATCGGCCAATAGCTTTTTGAGCCCATAAAGGACACATAGATTCACATTCATTTTTATATATAAAGATTGAAAAACAAATACATAGATCACATATTTTATTTATTATTTTCAATTTCATTTAGACATATCGGACTTAGGTGTTTACCAGTAGACCCTACAGCCTACTGTATTGTCACTCGTGTCAGGTAAAGTAACATGGAAATTTATATTTTCAATTAGGATTATTTTAAGGCTATTGGTATATTGGTAATAATAAGAATTATGTAAATTATCTTATTATGACTTTGAATTTCTAACAAGATGAACGAATCAAAATTTTTAAAATATATTATGAATCCCCGTTGTGGTCACTATATAAAATTAATATAATATTCTCTGTCTTCCTCAACCAAACTACAAATCTAATATATAAAAATGAATGTTTGTTTTGATGATCTTGAAGAAGATTTTCGGGCTGTAGGCCGTGGTCGTGAGACTTGTAGTTCCCCTACAGCCCAAAATCTTCTTCAAGATCATCATAGCAACTCCGGCCGTGAAAGTATACGTGAATGTTTGTTTGTTTATATCTTTATGCGCGATCATACCGTTGATCCGATTGTGACGTGGCTTTTTGCAAAATGTTCAGGCGATTCCTGGAATGAACATAGGCTATAAGAGAGTTGCAATACTCAACTCCTACACCCTTAAAAATCGCCCTTTGTAGTGAAAAACGTGAAAAAAGTAGCTCTTTGGGCGCTTAAATGGCTTACGCTGTCTAACCATAACAAATACACAAAATTAATGTACACGGAATGGAATATATCAAAAATCTCTACAAAAAAGCCCGCGACAGCATATGCATATCTCTTACGGATAACTCACAATAACCGTTTTTGTCTTTTGTTGATGCCAAGACGATCGAGACAAGTATGTAGATTCCTATGCAAGCATAACAGCACAGGGAGGGTATTCTTTCACGGATAACTCACAATAACGAATTTTGTATTTTAGCTCATTTATGCCAAGAAGGTCGACATAAGTAGATTCCCGGGCAACACCGGGTAATCAGCACGGGAAATCTTAAAATAATTACGATATACATTTATAATTATTTTTCATTTTAATTATTCAACTAATCATAAGAAGTACATTAATTTTCGTCTCAGTTCATTTATGCCAAGAAGATCGGGATAAGTAGATTCCCGGGCAACGCCGAATAATCAGCACGGGGTATTAAAACATAAATGTATAATTATTATATTTCCTTTACTTATTCAACTAAACATAAAAGCATATTCATTTTATTTTATTTAAGCGTAGCAGCGCACGCCGGGTATTAGCTAGTAGAAGATGAATTTTTTTTACAAAAGGTATCTTACAAAAATTGTACTGCTGATGGTTGAGGAAGACTGAGAATAAGGTACTAACTTTATATTTTAAAAGGTTGAGGAAGGTAAGATCCTAGATTGAGTTGGGTCTAAGAAATTAATATGCATATTCACATTTATATTTTATTTAAAGAGATTTAAATAAATTTGCTCACATCTCTTCTTGGATCTTAAGCTGTATACCAGTAAAACTGTAGGCAATGTTTCATGTATGAGCTATATATTTGTATGTCACGAACATTTTGTGGATATGTATTTTTAGTTAAATATGAAATGATTAAGGATGGAATGGGTCTCAGTAATGATACTACAAACCAATACAACAAAGTAACTATCGCACAGATCTCCAGCCTATCAGTCTACCATCAGATTCAGTAATACTATAAACCTATATGTCAAAAAAATATTTATACGTATCCAAAACTCAAAATTTATTTGATGTTAATTTTCAGGTTAAAGCACGATAGTCTCCATTATCAGAGCCGATTGGGATAACCAAAACAAAATATAAAACGGGGTGTCCCAATAAAGAATTGAATTTTGATGCAACAAAAACAAGTGCTAGTTTTAAAGTTTTCACTTTTTTATCACTTGTGGGTGTTTTTGCTTGCATGCGTGACCATAGATCAGGGCTTGCTTGGTTTAGCATAGGGGCATGGAAATTTCTAAAAATTAGCGACGATCACGATATGCGAATATGTCCAATGTGCGGGAACTTTGAAGATGAGATACATATATTAGGAAAATGTAATGATTTAGAACATTGGAGACGTCAGTTATTACCGGAAAGATTTCTAAATTCAAATCGGGAAAGATTGGCATGATACGAGTTATTGGTAAATCCAGAAAATTGGATAAACCTCGGTAAATTTCTGAACAAAACGCAGAAAATAAGGACAACACTCATTCATGAATAAATATGTGTTATCAAAATACAATACCATTAATTCTTAACAATTATATATAAATTAATTAGTGTATAATGCTATTGTGTTATTATTTAATTGTAATATTATTGTGTTTTCTTTATGTAATTGTAATGTTAATGTTTTTAGTGTATAATGCTATTGTGTTATTATTTAATTGTAATATTATTTGTTTTCTTTATGTAATGTAATGTTTATTGCTTTTTTTTGGGTTTATTTTTCTTTACACTAGTACCAATTATTACTTTATTGTAACGGACTGTCAACAGCACGTACGGCTTACTGCCCATGCCACCCATATTTGTAAATAATATTGTAAATATCTTACTTTTTGTCTAATAAAGTCCTACTACTAAAAAAAATATACTATAGTCACAAATAAATGGGTTTGAACAGTATACAGCATAAAAGAACTGAACTGAGCCTGAATAAGAATATATATTTTCTTTACATGAACTAGAGACTCAAATCAAAAGTGTTTGAACACGATGCAGCATAAAGAACGGAACTGTGCCTGAGCAAGAACATCCTTTTCCTTTACATATTTCACAATTGCATTTTTATCATATACTAGCTAATACCCGGCGTTCGTTGCTACGCCTAAATGAATGAAAATTAATGTGCTTTTATGTTTAGTTTAATAAGTAAAAGGAAAATTAATTATAATTTATAATTTTTAGATACCCCGTGCTGATTACCCGGCGTTGCCTGGGAATCTACTTATCCCGATCTTATTGACATAAATGAGCTGAAGTACGAAAATTAATGTGTTTTATGTTTACTTAAATAAGTATAAGGAAAAATTTATATCGTAATTATTTGTATATACCCCGTGCTGTTTACCCGGCGTTGTCCGGGAATCTACTCATCTCCTCATCTCAATCTTCTTGGCATAAATGAGCTGAAAGACAAAAATTAATGTACTTCTTATGATTAGTTCAATAAGTAAAGTAAACAATTATTATAATATATATCGTATTTATTTGAAGAATCCCCGTGCTCATTATCCTGTAGCCCGGGAATCTACTTATCTCGATCTTCTTGGCATAAATGAGCTGAAAGACAAAATTCGTTATTGTGAGTTATCCGTAAAAGAATACCCGCCTTGTGCTGCTATGCTTGCACAGGAATCTAAGTACTTATCTCGAACTTCTTGGCATCAATAAAAGACAAAAATGGTTATTGTGAGTTATCCGTAAGAGATAAACGTATGCTGTCGCGGACTTTTTGTAGAGCGTTTTGAGATATTTAATTCTGTGTACATGAATTTTGTGTATTTGTTATGGTTTAGACAGCGTAAGCCATTTAAGCGTCCAAAGAGCTACTTTTGTTCACGTTTTCCACTACAAAGGGCGATTTTTTAGGGTGTAGGAGTTAAGAATCGCAACTCTATTATAGCCTATGTTCATCCCGGAAATCTCCTGAACATTTTGCAAAAAGCCCCATCACAATCGGATCAACGTTATGGCCGCGAATAAAGTACGAACAAACAAACAAACTAACTAACAAACAAACAAACATTCATTCATTTTTATATGTTAGATACAAAGTAAAATTATACTGAAAACCAAATCAAGCAGGATTCAACGTGATAAGGCATAAAGAACTGAACCATTCTTGGGCTAGCAATGTTAATTTCTCTAACACATTTCCTATCTTCATTTTTATCATGACATATTTATAGAAAAATAATTACATAGTTGAAAATAAATCAATTTTATTATTTTATATTTCCACTTAGTTCACCGCTGTGGTCTCGGGGTAGCGTCACTGCCTCATACGCTGCTGGACCGGGTGCGATCGCCTTTGTGAGCAGTTTCCTGTGTGATGGTTATTTTCGGGGTTTTTCCTCGCCTCTAAGAAAAATGTCAGGAAATGTTAAGATCCTAACATTCACCGAACTTTATCTGGCCATAATAATCACAATTGTCATGTTCTCCATGTTTGGTATGAATTTGTGTGAATGGTATGTTACGTCAAACTATATGATGTCTAGGAGGAGCTCCTGATATTGAGCTGAACGCTTATACGGGGAAGCCCTCCATGTCCTTGTGTGATAAAGAAAGTATGTGTCTGGGTTCGTGTGTGATACATATTTAAAATCTCTCTCTCGACAGGTCGTACCACTCTAAGGCCCAGGTGACATCAGTCATATAAACGTACCTACAAGATCAAGATTTTTAAAATGTATTACGAAACTCCGTTGAGGTCACTAAGTTAAAATTTTAACAAATATAAAACAGTATGTGAATCTCAGTCGTCAACAATCAGCAGTTTAGTTTTGTTTTCGAAAGGCCTCCTACAAAACTACACTGCTGATTCAGACTGAGATTCAGAAACTGTTTTATATTTCTTAAACTTTTACGTACAAGATGAAAGATTGAACTGTATTAATGGAATATTTCCACTAACAAGGGTTTTCATTTATATATACAAATCATTCCTGACTTTTTCAAAAATACCATATGTAATTTTTGGTTTCTTTTCAAATGTATTAGTAGGTGCCATACCGCGCATTTATGCGGCTGTGGAAATATGTATATATGCATTAAACATGCTGTCCTTGTATCTCCATGCCTTACTAGAAAAATATAGAGGAGATGGAAAGGAGTTTGTAATTTTCTTCTTTAAGTGAAATAATGAAACTTAAATCCTCTGGAGAGCGGATCAAGAGAAGTGATTTAGAGCAAACTTTAATGTAACGTAAACAAAAAATGTTTTCTCTTGTCAAGATTCATTAAACGTGTTGTAAATCAGAGTAGCAATGGAAGTGAACTTTTAAAAATTCTAATTTAATGTTATAACTAATTTTAAATTAAGAAACGTAGGCGACGTTAAGCCAATGGGTTCATATTCCATTTATGAACTTCATAGACTTATTATTTGTCTATAAATTAATATGGTTTGTAATCGATTAGTTTATTGACACACTGATTACATGATATTTTACTAATTGTTTGTTGTCTTATCTTAAATTATTTTTCTTTTCAATTAATTTATCAATTCTATATCACGTAGCTCCATGGGTGTCCTTTCGAGACTACGTACATCTCATTATAGACCAAATATAAAAAAAGTACTATGATACGGGTAGAAATGGAACCCGAGACCACATCAATGCCAATCAGATATTGTAACCGTTACACCACGAAGGCGGTCAATGCATTTTTCAACTTATTTTTAAACCTGGTCACATGGAAGAAAATTGCTGAAGATTTAGGCCTAACTATCGCAGGAAAAATATTATTATTATTATCGTTATTATTATTATTATCGTTATTATTATAGTTATTATCGTTATTATTATAGTTATTTATCGTTATTATTATCGTTGTTATTACTATGGTTATTATTATAATTATTATTATAGACATTATCGTTATTATTATAGTTATTATCGTTATTATTATTATTTACTAATATCGTTTAAAAGTAAGATATTTCGAAGAACTACATGATTTTTTGCGATTTATTACAAAAGATTGCAACGTAACTTGTCAGGTTTAATCTATTTAATTAATTTATAGAATATTATAAATAATGGGATATATATGTATATATCATTGTTTCTACTTCAATAGGTTATATTTATATATGTATATATGCAAGCTATTGAAGTAGAAACAATGATTCTAGACGTAATATGTTCTGTGAACTGTATCATGGTCAAATGCACATAACAAAGAAAGGAACTGTATAATTTTTATTAAAGAAAACATTGCCAACAACTATTAAATCCAGCAATATATATATATATATATATATATATATATATATATATATGTGTGTGTGTGTGTGCGCGCGTGTGTGTGCGCGCGTGCGTGCGTGCGTTCGTGCGTGCGTGCGTGCGTGCGTGTGTGTGTGTGTGTGTGTGTGTGTGTGTGTGTGTGTGTGTGTGTGTGGTGTGTGTGGTGTGTGTGTGTGTGTGTGTGTGTGTGTTGTGTGTGTTTTCAATACTCTTTGAGTGTCATTCTAGTTGGTTTCCAAGCTCTATACAGCAGAAGTACTTGAACACAATTGTATCCACTGACCCGAACACGCTCTGTGAGAAGCGCAAACTTCACATCACAGTCTATCCGCTGCAAAACCTCCTCTTTACAACTACTTCGCCAAATTACACGATTCTCACTAACAGAAACACGAGTTAGGAGATCTTGTCATCTGTGCCAATACCATGTTTCAACAATTTTTATTGCTAGCATCAAGTTATATTCCGATTATTATATACACAAATTTGTAAAACAGCCAGACAGACGGAATGTTTAAAGAGGCAATTAACATATCGTTATAATAGTCGAGCAATTTATTGGTATTTTGTTTATAAATTGCTTTATATAGACAATAACATTTCGGTTAAGTATATATGGTATTTTCTCGCATCCTCTACCTAAATTTAAAAAAATATAAATCAACATACATATGTTTTTAAAATCAATGTTGGGAAGTAAATATTATGAGGTAATCATTTATCATTTGTCGGAGAAATTTTAAAAAAGCTCACCTCATACATTTCGTGCTTTTCACGAGGCACAGGTTTCAGACAACATCTTGAGTCGGAGTTGTGACTGATGATGGACAAGACGTTGTCTGAAACCTGGGTCTCGTGAAAACCACGAAATTTATGAAGTGAGTTTTTTTTTTAATTTCTCCGACATATGTTAAATGATTACCTCGTAATATTCGCGGATAATGGGATTAAACAATATTAGATGAAGTTTCAGCAAAGTCAACTATACTTACAAATTAAAAAAAAACGGTAGGAGAAAGGTGAAAACACGGGAACTCCTGATTATCTCGGTCAGACTACACGCATAACACTGTCATCAGAGAAGTTGCCGAGGAAAACGGCGATCTGCTATGTAAGTGTTATGTAGTGTAGGAAAGAAGATTTTTTTTGTTCATAACAAACGCAGAAAACATCACGTCCATCAACTTCGTATTTTATTACTTCACTACCTAAAAAATAATCTATAAATTTTCTCGTATGGGCTCGGTAGGCTAGCGGTTATGTTCCTTGACTCTAGATCCGAGCGACGCGGGTAAAATCCCGATCGTGGTCGATGGATTTTTAGGATTGAACAATCCAAGGAACAAGTTCTCCGGAAGGGATTTCAAGCTGTGGGTCCCGAGTATGAACATTTTCAGACTCGTGAAAGAACCACAAGCCTGAATAAAAACTTATAACCGGAAAAATTACCCTGATTTTAATAATAATTTGGGATTATATTTATTTAATTTTAAAATTGACATAAATAAATCCAAGTTAATAATTATTTCTCGAATAATGATGAAACATAATAAATATTTTTATAACATTGATGAGAAGAATAACAATTATTACGTCATACCTATTGTGATAAACAATAAATATTGAAATTTATTGACAAATGATTATGACAAGAGAATGTTTAAATAATGTGGACATAACATATATGAATCGAGAATTGAAGAAGGAGGCGAGCGAATTGTGCTCTTTCTTAATTAGGTAGCCAATCAAAGCTTGACAACAAATATCGTCGAATTAGGTAATGCGATAATTCGCAACAAAGGAAAAAGAGATGGCTAAAAAGAAGATGCTGAATGATTGACGTCATTAAGTGGTCTACATAAAAATTTATTTAACATACATATTGCTTATAATAGTGTAATATATAAACAGTGAAAAAAAGTTTGAAGTATGTAAATAACATCAATATAATTATTGAATTTTATTTATGAATTGAATAATAAAATAGAATATAATAAGTAAGTATTTTAATATTAAAGTAAGAAACAAAGGTAATAATATTTAAAGAAGAATCGTTTGTGAATTTAATAATACAATTAAACAGAAAATTTTGATAGCAACAAAATATTGATAGCAACTTTATTGCTAATATACAGTGCGATCGGTATAGCATTGGATAGCAGACGCGAGGTTTGTACTGTGCCGTGACGAAGGCTTACACGTGCAGACACGGAACTTGAAATGTGCGCAGACTGAGCTGTATATAAGCATATCCCACGCATTCACTGTCACAGTCAGATTGTGTGTTTCGAGTGGATAAGGTGCTCGCTCGCTTTTCCTTGTATACTGAATGACGTGTGTATAAGTTATTTCGGTTTTAAAATGTTTATCTTATAAAACAGTTGTGTATAAATGTAAACTGAATGACATATATATATATATATATATATATATTTGCCAAATGTCAAAAATATATTTATAATATCTATATATATATATATATATATATATATATATATATATAAGTGTAAACTATATAATGGCAAATAATTTTTCTACTGAACTTTTATTTATGATCAATATTTGTAAACTCAGTCTGCCAGCCAAGTACGAAGACTTTTTGAAACACGATTCCCAGGTGTAAAAATTCCGTCACGTTCAACAGTCCATAATATGTACAACACATTTTATAAAAGAGGTGTGGACAACGAAGGTGAACAGTTCCAGCACCTGTTTCAATAAAGTTCGTAAGTACGACAATTTGTAAAATAGTTACGAAAATGTGTGGGGTTGTATCACCGTGATCCTACGCTGTCCGTTCCTCGCAGCGAGTGCGTCAGCAGTGTATAGTGAAATCCCCGCGTCTGCTGTCCAGTGCTATACTGATCGCACTGTACTATAGTCTACTGATAGTCGTCGTAATTAATAATTGAAACAACAATCAAAGTTTCATCATCAGTATCAAAACTTATTTGTGGACAATAAAATAATTTAATAAAGAAGAAATATATTTAATTTAAAATGATACTACTCATTAATCGTTACAAGAATGAGCTCCCCTGAGAAGAGAGAATATACGTTTACAAACTACCTACAACAGTCATATCTAGACTTCAATGTTATGTGATTTTTACACGCTTTATATTAGCTTGACCTATATCTATCTATGTAACGGAATCTTGCAACGCGATTTTCACCCACTTAAAATCATTGGATCGATTTGAAACTATGTAGGCCTATACTTGTAAAGGACCAATAACAATACAATAATTTATTTTTTTCTAAAATCCTGGCCAGAATCAGCAGAAGATTAAAATAATTAAAACCTCTATAATAGATTGCGGACTTATCAACTTCTTACTCAATCGTTGTAAGAGCTCCGTTGGTAGAGCGGTGGACTATAGTGGTATATAATTTCAGTAATCCATGGGTCGCTGGTTCAAATCCGGCCTGGAGGATTTTTAGTAGAGTATTACTTTTAGCTCATACTACAATAGTATCGAATTTAAAGATATTTACATTTTTATCTTATTCTGTAAAATATTAAAACTAAAAAATAAATAAATAATAGTTCAAAAACTAAAACAATACACTATATTAGAAAACCGAATTAAAAAATGAAAAATAATTTTAATTTCCAATACGCTTGGGATAAAATTAAAGTGGTCAACAAAAAAAATCATCTCCAACACATCTAGAATAAAACTAGAGTTATCTACAAAAAAAACATATTTTTTACCATCAAAAGCGTGGGGTGCTTTTTATAGTTTCTACGTTTTCTTCTTAGAGACCTTACTTTTACCAATACCTGTTTATTATCAAATATATTAATTGATATAGAGCACCCCACGCTTTTGATGGTAAAATTATTTTTTTGTAGATAACTCTATAGTTTTATTCTAGATGTGTTGAAGATGATTTTTTGTTGACCACTTTAATTTTACCCCAAGCGCGTTGGAAATTAAAATTATTTTTCATTGTTTAGTTCGGTTTTCTAATAAAGCGTGTTATTTTAGTTTTTTAAACTATTATTTATTATATGCGAGTTGGTTCTGTTATGCAGAAAGCTTTATTTAATATTGGAAAATCATGAAGGCGCTAGATTTAGTAATCCATCAAAATTATGTTACAATTTTTATTCTGTTGTAAGTAGCAAAATATGAGCGATGTAAAATAAAGTTTTACGATGTCCTTGTTTTATGACTTGTATTACGCACAAAGCTATTATGTTTATAATAAGGCTGGAGGAGTCGATACGACAGTCAAGTGCAACTTATTTATAGCTCGCCTAATCCACTAGAGAGCTGCTTGACTGTGATCCAATCTCCATTTTATATAACAAAGCTCCTTCAAACTTCATTGTGCAAGCTTCGTGGTTAGTGGCTTGTATAATAAACTAAGAATTCGTATCCTTATATCGTTTCAAGTGCATATATCACCGTAAGCAAAAATCTCTTTGGCTTAACCCAAGTATAAAAACAAAACCATACATTAAACAAAATGTACTAGAAAAGTACAAAATGACAAAACGCTAGAACCAGTAAAATATTTCAATTATCTAGGTATATATTTCGGCTGTAATAGAGAAAAATTCATAAATAATAAATTACAAATATGGCAAAAGGAGATTACGAGTATTTGAGAATAAAGTTCTTAGGAATTTTTTGGACTAAAGAGAGGTGAATAGACAGGTGAATGGAGAAGACTACTTAACAGTGAACTTCATGGTCTTTAAAGGAAGCCGGATATAATAACAGTTAAGTCTCATAGACTGCGATGGGCAGGACATGTGGCACGAATGGGGAATGAAAGAGGTGCATGGAAGCTTCTTGTAGGAAAACCAGAGGGAAAACGTCCACTTGGTAGACCAAGAGTGAGGTGGTAGAATAACATTAACTATGATTTTACGGAAGTAGATTATATAGGGAGTGATTGGAAGCGGAATAGGGATTTATGGAGAGATTATGTCCGCGCGGCCATGAACCCACGGGTTCGATGCTGCCAGTGAGTTATTTATTTAGTTAGTCAATATCTATGTGGCAACTTAAAAGAACACTGGGAGAGAAAGTAAAAAAAGAAAACACTTAAAATTTTATAAAATATTGGCTGTGCCGACATTATTATATGGCTCGGAAAATGGACTCTGAACAAACAGACAAAATAAAGAATGCCACAGAAATGAAATATTTACGATTTGCGTCAGGATATACTGTAATGAATAAAAAAAATAAGTGAAGATATTCGTAAAGAATTACAAATATTCAGTCTGACAGATAAAATAAAAGAGTATAGAAGGAGATGGTATGAATATGTCTGCAGAATGGATATCAACAGATTGCCGAGAAGAGGAAAGAGAGATCGAGGACTCCCACGAAAAGATGGATACAACAGCTATGATAAATGGAGCCGGGATGAACCGATAAGGTTTAATCCATGTAAGAAGAAAAAGAAGCAGAAGAAGAAAAGTAAAAAATGGCATGTGATCTGAAGAAAGTAATACAAATTCAACGTTACTAGAGGGAAAATTTTACATCTGAGCTTGAATTTGAACCTAAAAGTTTCAGTTTTAAGTGCTAGCGCTCTATCAACGAGCTTACTTACAAGGGAACTCTCAACCATTGCAACCTACCTTGAAATTTCTCTCAGAGAAGCGTTACAATGTACCAAGGCCCTGTCCAAAAAAAAATATATCAGCCACTTTTAACTGCAAGGCAGAAAAATTCAGTGTCAAATCTGTAATTAAAACTACTGGGAAGTAATACAACTCTTCACTTGATGAATGCATAACCCTCACTACCTGCCGTCCACGCCACACACATCTCACTCCACTCCGTTCTAATCAAGCAGAGACGTCCATCTGTTTCACACAGTGGGTTGCTATTACTCGACTCTGGCTTCAATTTCTGTGCCTTGTAGATAAAAACGGCAAATATAAATATTTTTTTAAGACAGGCTTCATACATCGCAGCGTTTCTCTGGGAGAAATAACAAGGTAGGTTTCGGCATGCAATGATTGAGGGTTTCCTTGTTAGGCACAATTACTGAACTAAGTCAAGTTTCATCTCTTACTAATGAATTCCCCAGTAACCAGTGAAACCGAGTTCATAAGCACCCCCCTCGGATGTGTGCCTATGTAGCTAAATGTGTAAATCCAGAGATATTGGGTTTGGGACTAAATTCAAGAGCGATTTCTTTTACTGTACTTCTATTAATTATAGTCATCATACTGTGCCGTGATGACGAAAAACATACTGCCGTGACGTACTGTGACGTAACATGTTATCCTCTGTGGTTGTGAAAGACTATGTTCTGTGCTCTTTCTTTTCCTTCTTATTCCTTCCTCTTTCCCCTCCTTACGTCATTGGTGCGGTTAGGTGTGCGCCGATACCAATGTCCGAGACGCAGATACTTGTTTCATTAAGAGTCTGAGATAAGTTTTGTTCCTGGAAGGTCGCCGGGGATCGAGGGAAGATCCCCTGGCCGAGGGCTATTCATTTGTTTTTCAATTAATTGTCGAAGCTGTTAAAAGACGTTATATAAGTTGGAATTGAATGAGGACATTAAGATTGATAGTGAAAGCATGTAAGCATTTATTATGTAAACCTTTATTCATGACTGTTCATTATTATTTTCTATTCTTTTGTGTTTACATTCAAGATAATGACAGCTAATTGTATTGTTTGTTTATCATACAATTTCAATTATACATACTTTTACTTAAAATATCTTAATGTCGAATTATTATGATTTGTTTAGCTGTCTTGAAATAGGCTTGAACCTGAGAGTTGTGTGCTGCAGAACACATTCCCATTCCTTTCATGATCAGTCATTAATATTAAAAGATAAAAAGAAAGATGATTAGCCATAGTTTCAAAGCATTCATGATAAATGATATTCTACAAGTGGTCTACTTAAAGAAAGATGAAATGAACTATAATCGTGGGCCCAGCTACAGACTCTGCGTAGAAGCTTGTATGATGCAAGCTAGGTTTGTACTTAAATATTGGTTTCACATGGTAGAGATAGCACACGCCTCTTCAATACGACTGGTCTAGAAGCATTATTTCCTGTTTAAAATTTATTTTTAAAATGTATTTTGTACATATGGCTGATATATAATTGGGAAATACGTTTAAGCAGCAAACATTTTTTCGAATACAGTTCAGTTCTCATACCGCATCCCATTCAATCCAATTATAAATAATAAATAAATAAAGCCTGATATGTCCCTTTAGGGCAAAGGCCTCCCTGTACAGGGGTTAATCTCTATTTGAGAGTGTCACCCGGTGAGCTACTCCGTGGTGAGAAGTTGACTTGGATGTGGCACTTGGTTTGTATACACTGTCTGTTCTGTGATTAGTTAATACACAGTTGGCTCTCCATCGTTCTCCAGCTTTTCCTGCATCTGGCGACTCTGGACCATTGCGCCCCTGCTCGTTCTTTGAAGATGTCAGCCCATCGTCGTCTTGGTCTTCCGCGCTGTCTCTTGCCTGTGTACGGGTCCCACATGGTTGTTTTTATTGTCCACCTGTCGTTACTTTTTTATATTAAATTTATTCGTAATATAATGATATCACGTATATAACAGAATTAAAATAATTATCTTTGTGCAATTGAAATTTAAATTACATAAATTAATTATGACTTACAGTTCTGAATTGTATCTCAAATATTTTTAGAGGGTACGCGATTAATATTTAACACTTAGGTACTTTACGAGTCGGATTTGGCGGCATCTGCTCTTGTGATCATTGTTTTATAACTCTGCAGGGAAGATGTTCCCTGGTTTTATGCTAAAAAAAGACTCGACAATCGTGCATATTTAAGTTAATACCTAGCACATAACATACTGTACTAAAAAGCTAATATTGACCGCTAGAAGAAACCATATAACCACTGTACACAATAATGCATGTCCTCTGCTAGCTCAATTGTATTTGTTGGTCGCAAACCTGAACATGGTCTCAGTCATAGTTTCATCAGTGATGAACATGTTGGAGTCCACCTTTATGATCTAAGAGTAGCGTTGCTGCCTGGTACGCAGCGGGCCCGAGTTCCATTCCCAGTCGGGACAAGTTACCAGAACAAATGTCAGGAAACTTTAAGACCCAGACGTTCCCCGAACATCATCTGGTCATCATTTTCGCCATGTTCTGCATGAATATGTATTTGAATGGCGTGTTTCGTCTTCATGTTGTGTTGTCTCGGAGGAGGCTCTGACACTGAGCTGATATTACATTCGGGGAGGCCCTCCATGTCGTTTTGTGGTAAAAAAAGGTATGTGTGTGATCCACAGTTCAAAATCCATCTCCTGACAGGTTGTGCCAACAGTAAGGCTCGCGTGGCGTGTTGTATGTAAAAAGTACCTACAAAATGAGAGGTTTAACCAACTTAATGGAAGAGAAAGAAAAAGTTCGAACATAGAATTTTAAAACATAAATAATAGGACTATAATTATATTACCTAGTTAAATGTCTCCAGCAGTACCGTTTGAAATTTGCACGCGGAGAATTACCGGTTCACATACAATCACACACCGAATTTAATTAGGATAATATATGGGTTCTCCACATTTCTACAGCCAAATGTTGGTTCATGTGAAAATAAGTATTTCATATAAGATTAAATGTAAAATTAACAAAAATCATATAACAAAAATACTGGATGTAAAAATGATTAAAAAAGACGTATTAACTCGGATATTAAAGTGTTTATACTCGTATAATCCATCCATAAGAATTCTACCCGAGGGCAGTTCTTTCACTGCTGTCATAGCATTTTCATGTTATGCTTTGCAGCTTTACTAGGGAATTATAGGTGTGGTAGCTTCTCGTTGCTTTCCACACCGGTGAAGGATGATGATGATGATAATAAGGATTATGATGATAGTAATGATGATGATGATGATGATGATGATGGCCGGATGATTTTCGGTGACCTTTGCGCCTTACGCTTCCTGACATTTGTCTTACAGGTGAGGAAAACCCCCCAAAAAACCTCACCCAGGAGCGTGTCCCCGACCGGGAATCGAACCCTGGTCCGCTGGGTGACAAGACAGCACGCTACCTCGAGACCACAGTGGTGGACTCATATAGTATAATGACATTAAAAACAAAAGGAAACCACAAGCATAAAGAGTCTACTTATATATTTTTTTTTCTATCCATCCTATCCTGCAAGATTCGTTACACACACGAAGGTAACTAAATTCCCATTTACAGACTTTGAGCACGTGCAGTGGGGCCCAAGATGGTTACGTTTAGCGCAAGAAGTCATGTCCGGAAACGTGTCGTTTTCTCGCTACACATAAAAGTCACAGTACACGTTGCTTCTCTGACACCTGCTGCTTATCATCTGGATCCACTTACAAGAAGGACTCGTGATAATCATTAACAACGTCAATACAGATACGGTACCTCCGTGCCATGTTCTGGTATACACGAATCACCAATTCTTGGTCCTGCATCATCCGTTGCAGACATAACCACCCGCGCAATAGGTCTTCTCGGAAGCCCAGGGGTCTCGTAAATCAAAGATTTCATGTGACCCCACAGATAGTAGTGTAGCAGGGTCAAGTCGGGAGAACGTGCAATCCGGCCACCAAGTCATATCCATTGTTGCCAAAGTCGTTGGTGCAGATGATCTCGGACGAGCAGCCCTCCCATTTCCACTGAGCTTCGTCGTACACCATGTCGGTGAATTCAAAAAACGTTCACCTTGGTCAGCAGCATCACACTACAGATGAAATGCAGTACGTACATATTTGTTCAGTATGAAAAAATATCACAAGCACCACAGCAGGTACAAAAATATTTATGCGGATCATAAACTCAACTAAATAACATGTAAACAAATCAGTAATAGGCATGGGACATCAGTCGATCTGTTAATGACGTACGTAATACCCTAGTCTTTGGCGCCGAAAAAGCGGGAAAGTTGAACGTGTGTTATGGTACTTATTTTCCGTATAGCAGTAAAAGAGTTTCTGGAAATGAGTTTTTATGCTAAACGTAAACGTCTTGGTCCCCACTACAAGTTGTCAAAACCTGTAATGGAAATTGGAAAGCTCTGCGGCCATCACTTAAATGTTGGCGGTGAGCGATCCATTTTACTTCTCCTTTATAAGTAGAACCCGGGTTCCTTTAAAATACATTAACCCCGGTTTAAATTTTGAATTTAAATTTGAAGTTAAATAGCAGAGTGAAGTTGGAAGCGGACATTTCAGGGTTCTATTCCACCATTTGCATAATTCACTAACGATTAAAAGAATAGGGACACTCAGAAGTAGTTTCCAAAAAAACCGACGACGTTTTGCGTTACGGTAGTATGTTCCGTATTGTTCAACATTAAAAAATAATATCGACATGGTTGGATGTGTTAAATCTCCAGGCTTTCACTCCTGCATTATCATGGGTGTAAGTTTATTAAAGAAATTTCAACCTTACTGAAAAAGCCAAAAGCAAACCATTTCAAATATTACTATGAAGTAAAAATGTTATGATACTACCACAAGTAAATAAATATCTGGTAACCCGCATATTGCGTCCTAAAGGGATCATCCTTTTTTTAAAAGGTTGGCGTTTAAATGGGTTGTCGGCTGAATTAGCCAGTCAATAATTAAATCGTGCTATAACTAGTGAAGGGAGCACTATTGCTATGTGTGTGAATTGAGATGACTGGGGTTTTAAAACCGGACGATTGCACTCAAGCGACCTTTTTAATACTAAACGTCGTCTGTAATAGCGTATAGAGCACCGTCAATTGACTCCAAGCCATTGCAAATCAGTAATTAACAAAGTACAGCGACGAGTTGTGACTGTCTTATGGAAGGACTTTAGTGTGGCGAAATCCAGGCTGTATTTTTCCAACAGTTCAATTTATAGAAAGTGGGATTACAGCGTGGGACTCTTTATCATGACAGGGGTTAGGTTCCCTAGTAAAACTGAATGGCAATCTAAATACTAAAGGTTATGAAGAAACACTGATTGCATACATTCTACCATTTTGATGTTGACCACTCTTTTGTACCATCATGACAGTTCTACAAATGATAAATACAGATCCGATGAAATGAGGATTGGAGACAATAATTCAGGAAATGAACTGGTCAGGAGTCCCAACTTCAATCAAATGGAACAGCTATGGCAGGAATTACAACATAGACTCCATACCAGATCCCATAAACTTATGTATTATCATCTTCTTTATTTACAACTCTGCAAGGATAATGAGTTGCCAATCCTCCACAAACGTTCAAACATCTAATGGAAAGACTAACTGGTAGAGTAATCCTGACAAAGGCAAAGGATACATCCATGTTTTTATAAAATTCTGCACATCTCTCTCGCTCTCTGTATATTCTTGTGCGCGTACGTATGAAGAAGAAAGATGGTAAATTCCTCCTCGGAACTATTCTATACCTATATTTCAAATTTTCATTTGTTTTTGTCATCTCACTACACTGGGATATTCCACTTTAATTAACACTGCACTTCATGGAGTCTAAGTGTAATTTTAGTTATCTATGATAACATTGCGCCCTTCGCCAATTTGCAAGTTCGTTCCCTGAATGTCTGGCGTGTGCCAAATCCAGTTGAAATCTATCTTCCAATTCTTTGCTCCAATTTATAACAATGTCATGATTTAATTTATGCAAATGTATTTTTTGGGTACATTTAGTTTTTTAATTAAACGTTTTATATTAATAAGCAGAATTGACAATATGTTTTTTTTTCAAATTACATACTTTCAAATGTAAATAGTATTATAGGAAAATTCAAATTTAACGCAACCAATATACCTATGTATTTTAATATAAATTATCCAATAAATAATACCAAAATCAGAGTAAATTAGATTACCAAGATTTCGAGTACATGACAAGAAAACTTAAGTAGTAATATGAAACATGGGGATTAAAGCTAAATTTGGATATAACGAAATATATGGTATGGGAGATAAATCAAAAGATCTGATTTTAGAAGACGTACATGGAAAAATAAAAGCTTGTGATGAAATGTATATTTGGGAACAAAACTTAATGGAGATGGAAGTTACGATGCTGAAATTAATGAGAGAATAAATAAGGGAAAATTTGCAATATCAAAATTAAATGGTGTTTTATGGGATCAGGACGTAATTTCTAAAACAAAAACAAACATTTTAATACAATAATAAGTAGTACAATGGCATACGGTGCAGAAACGTGGGATTTAAATCTAGAAAAATAAGTAAATTTAATTCAACAGAAATTAATTTTTGAAGGCGTTCTGTTGCAATTTCTGGAAGAGATAAAGTACGAAATGGTGTAATTAAACAAAATATGAATATACAAACTTCAATTGTGGATTCCATTAAAAATACATACCATTAAAGTGGTATTATCACGTAAAAATAATGACAGAATACAGATTCTCAAGAGGAATACTAGAATGGGTGCAACTTGGTAGAAGAAAAGGACGGCCAAAAATAAGGTGGATTGATGGTGTTTTGAGCTGCATGAAGGAAAAAGAATTGGACGATAGATATTGGAATGACAGAAGAATGTGGAGATGAATGACAGTAGATTAATTGCTTGGAGAAAGATGTTCTGTAACATTGTGAAACCTATTAAATATATAAAATAACTTAGTGAAAGCATGCGATCTACATGAATGTTCTAAAGGAGAAAGAATCATAATAGCTTTGGGTAGCAGCTCTAGATATTCCGCTTGGTATGAGGTTCAATAAAATTTCTGGAGCAGCAAACTGGAAATGTACGTCGGAAGTAAACAACTCCACATAATAAATGAAGAAAGCGAGAGAGTAACCTTCGGTAATAGCAGAAGAGCAAGCAAAATCGATTTGACCATAATCAACAATAAAATGGTTCCAACCATGAATGACCGGCAAACAAGAACGAATTTGCTTCCACCACATTATTCTTATATATAAAACAGAAATAGAAAATATATTAAAATATATACAATTTCTCAGCCATAATAAGTATTATTATGATATTAGTGTGCATATATCTGACGCAATGTTCGCTGAAATAACAAACTTACAATAACCTAAAATCAAATTAATATAAACGACAAATGAAACAGTCCCTATTAGCAACAGTTATAGTCGAACTGAAGCAAGTTATAGGAAAAATATCCGAGTGATTAACAACTGTTAATGGAAGCTGTTAATTTTAACCATTAATGGAACAAACAAAACAGAAATGTGTGTGTTTGTGCGTGTGCGTGTTGTGTCTAAGCATGTTTATTAGTCACTGGTCACGTGTCATTTTTTCTCGTTATTGATAGTAATTTGTGTGTGTGTGTGTATGTGTGTGTGTGTGTGTGTTTGTGTGTGCGCGTGCGCGTGTGCGTGTGTGTGTGCGTGCGTGTGCGCGTGCGCGCGTTCGTGCGTGCATGCATGTATGCATGTATGTGTGTGTGTGTTTGTGTGCGTGCGTGCGTGTGTGTATACGTAGGTCTATATAGCTGCCGTGGCAGAATATGTCTCTCGGGCGTATTTGCGAAATCTGGAGATAAAATACTGTTTTCAACGTCGATGAACACAAGTGGATTGTTAACCTTCCATTAGTTTTAATAAAAACTTTTTTGAGAATAATTATGCAGCCTGTCTCAAATTTAATCCAATTTTATTTTTCAGTAAAAATTGCTAATGTCCGGGAATGTTTTATGTCCAAAAGCAAGCGGGGTATACATGTGTTCATAGATATAAGCATGTACGCACGCACGTAGGCAGGAATGTAGTACATGCTTACGCACGATTGCATGAACGTACGTACTTAGGCACTCACGCATGCATGAACGTACGTACTTACGCGTGCATGATCGTATGCACGTAGGTACATATGTATTTACGTAGGAACGAACGTACGTATATATGAATGCATGCAAGAATGTATACATATTGATGTATTTTTAAGTCCTTACTAGGCAGCATATTCCATTATCAAAAATAAGTAATATCGGTATTATATACATATGTTTATCCTTTGTTACAAAGTCATTTTATCCTGTTCCTAAAGTGCAGCCGCTGGATATCTGGCTCTGACGTTTAGGTTGTAAGAGAGGTAAAAGGAGAAATTCGCCCTCTACTGCCAATAAGGGAATAGTTGATTTGGGAGTGCACTCTGCCACAACCAACCACTGCTCTTGACGCCGCTATAACGCGCAAAGTAAGGTTTGAAATTGCTGAGAAGTTGTCAGCTGTATTTCTGCTAACCGAATACATAAAGCGGCCCTTCTCACTGAATATCCATATCGGTAACACTGTCGCGAAAACATCAGGGTCGGAGAATCAGTGGTTGGACTGTAATCTATTGCATCCCATTATTTTGCTTAAACAGCATCAAAATTACTACCTATTTTATTTTCCCCCAATTGTAGAATGCCTAAATGTTTACCATTAACAAACTTTTTTTTTCGACATAACATAACCCTAATTATTTTTGTAAAAAATACTACCCTCCATTCTGTTTCTCGATGTATATCAATATTTTTTATATTTTTTTGTATTATTATGTCACATGCATACATTATGTGGTTGAGTGATTGAACCCTAGCCCCGCACGCACGCACGCACGCACATACACAATTCACTATATTTAATCTAAAAAATGTGGAAATTAATATTTATTCTCTCTTCCCATTATGTATGCGTGTATGTACGTATGTGTGTATTTGTATGATATGTCAGGTATTCTTTAACTATCTTTTCTTCTATCCAGAAATATAAAGTGTATTATTTATATTGATTTGCGCAAAGTTTAAGAGATGTAGGAAGAAGGGCTATGAAGGGCCTTGGACATCAGCTGGAGAGCTAATATAATGATATTAACTCAGAGTTTACATGTAATTAGCGATAGAGTACACATGAAGTAGGTGAAATATATTCACAAAAACAGTGTGCGCACATTGCATAATTAATTAAAACCCAGCTAGCTCTTAAAGCAAGGAATACACTGAACTTCATTACCGGCGCCAGCTTTAAGACTTTGAAATTAATTGTTTGAGACACGTTCTCCAATGCCTCTCTCTGTCTCACTTAATGAAAAATTCTTTTTCACGTTTCACAGGTTATTGAAAATTGTGTATTATTTGTCTCGGTTCATTCATTAATATTATAGCCTATCTTAATTATTCCTATGAATAAGACATTAAAAATATTTACAGTTTCTCCATTAATATTCGATCCTCTAGTTATAAACAGTTTTACATTATTTTGTAATTATTCTTCCTATACTACTTCTACGTCATGGAATTAGGCCATAGACCTGTTTCCACACCAAGATATCCTCCATCTAGTTATGGAGCGCCCAATATTTCTTCTTCCTTTGGGTTTGTAGTGAAGCAAAATTTGTGGGAGTCTATTGGGCGCCCTTCTTCCTATATGTTGAAGCCAGTTAGATTTTGAGTTTTGATTTTTTTCTACGACACTGTAGATGTTTAGTTCGGTTCTTATTTATTCATTATATTTCTTATCTACCTAAGTATAGACTGCTACTGAACATAATTTCATTTCACCTTCTTCTATATTCCTTTTATCTGATCATTAATTATTAATAATTAATGTTAATATAGGTACTGCCATTGTTTTATATAATAATGATTGTGTAATTTTTAATGTTTTATTTTTTAGAGTTCCTTAATGTTTCGCTCATATTATAAAATGCATTTAATTTTAAGTATATATCATTATTTTGTCCACCGCTGTAGTCTCGAGGTAGCGTGCTGCCTTCTCACGCAGCGGGCCCGGGTTCGATCCCCGGTCGGGGCAGTTTTTCTGGGTGAGGTTTTTATCGGGGTTTTTCCTCACCTGTAAGACAAATGTCAGGAAAATTTCAAGACCCAAACGGTCCCCGAAATCATATGGCCATCATCATCATCCTTATCATTATCATCATCATCCTTCACCGGTGTGGAAAGCAACGGGAAGCTACCACACCTACAATATTCCCTAGTAAAGCTGCAAGCATAGCATGAAAATGCTATGATTGCAGTGAAGGACCTGCCTTCGGACAGAATTACTATGGATGGATCATTCTTTTGACAGTTAAACATTAAATAGTTGAAATTGTTTATTTCTTCTATTAATTATTAATGATAATTTTTTTGCATCTTCTGTGGTTTAATCCATCGAAAGCCATTACTTCAGTTTTTCCGATATGCGCATATGTTATTTACTTATTACTTCATTTAGTTTATGGGTACCGATTTGTATTCCTCCTCCGTATTACTAAAAATCACTTGAGAATACCAATTAATTACAAATTAATGTGATTAAAAACAAAAATAAACATCTTTGTTGCACAGGTAAAAAAAACAGTAAGTAGATCACAGTAAACTGTATTAATATAACAAAAGTATTATGATGCATTATAATAGCAGCGTTTTAATTTCGCAGGTGACGGCAAAAACAATGGTCTCTCATTGGTGGAAATAGAATCATGAGTCATTTTCTCACGAGTTGAAAGACCCGCGCAGAATGATCGATGCGCCTAGACTACCGTTCCGGAATGTTCTCTAAGCCTCTGCCTTCCATGTCACGAAAGTTCGATGGCAGAAGCTTCCATACTATAAAAGTCTCGATCCAAAGCCGAGAATGTCTTACTTTCCTCAAGGTCGAAAGAGAGAGAGAGAGAGGGAGGGAGAGGGAGAGTGGAAGAGAGATAGGGAGAGTGGGAGATAGAGGGAGAGAGAGAGAGAGGGAGAGAGAGGAGAGGGAGAGAGAGAGAGGAGAGAGAGAGAGGGAGAGAGAGAGAGGGGAGAGAG